>CP139507.1:139767612-139790595 GCA_021014915.2 Artemisia tridentata subsp. tridentata | reverse complement strand
GATAGAGGCGTTTTATTTTGGAGACTTAAAATCTCATACATACCGAGGGACGATCCACGACCGTTGGATCAAAAGAACAATTTTTAATAATAAAAAACACGGAGGGACCAAAATTGAAAACTTGGAAAAGTTACCCCAACAACCCCACCCCTACACCTCTCACTTTCCACACAATCAGTATACAAAAATCTCACTTTCTCTCTCTAACAACCATTAAAAAACTGCAACAAAAACTCAAAATCAACTGATTTTAACCGTTCAAATCATCAATTAAACACAAAAATGAAAGAATCATCGAGTGCACAAGCAGATCCACGAAAAAAACCGGTTCAAAATTAACCTACTGAATCTCGAGATGAAGGTACGATGCTTCCGACTAATTATTTAGTTGTTTTATTGGTTGTGTTTTTTAGTACTTACATTTGGTTGAGTTTCTGAGTAAAAAGTTTTGTATACATGGATGCACACCAAGTGTTTGCTGAAATGTGTGATTAAAAAGTATCATACGTGTGTATCACCAGCGATATTTGAAATTGAAATGTATATGTGTATTATCACTAGTGATATTTGTATTTGACTTAACCATGCAAATCACATAAAGCACACAGAAAATGAAACAATCGACATCTAAAACAATGAATACTTTAGTTTTTACTGTTATAGAATCATTATTAGTGTGTTTTACTAGTTAATTTTCGATAATTTTTGATGTTGTGATGATTTATGTGATAATATGAGAGATTAAAAGTTAGGTTTAACAGAACAAAAGATATGTTGTGATGCTTCTGTATGATTTGTTGTGGATTTATATGTTTAATGGATAGATTGTGCATGTTTCAAAAGGTTTTACCGCGGTATTTGAAAACAATATTGACTGGTAGTGTATCACCTGTGATATAACAGTTAAATTATTGTTGGTTGGTAATATATCTATTGTGATAACAAATAGTTATTTGTTTGACATATGATATTGAAAACAAATGAACTATTCGAACACTAACAAAAATTATGAAAATATTTTGATGCATATTTGAATGAGACCTGTGCAAAAAACAGCCTCATCAAACGAAAAGAATCAACTACAAGTGCAATTGACGTTGAAGAAAGCACAACATCTCCACAACCAAATTGAAGAAGCTCAAACACTTGTGATATCACAAGTTCCTCCATCACAACAATTGATTCAACAAATAGAAGAAAGCTGACACACATGTGTTATCACCTGTGATATCACTTGATATCACCTGTGATATCACAGGTGGTATCACCTGTGATATGTGATCACATGTGATATCAAAGGTTCCCCCGAAAGCATCTGGGAATAAAATGAAGGTGTTGGTTGATGAACCAATGAAGAGGACGATTGTTGAATAACAAAAGTAAATAAAACAAGTTGATGAAAACAGTTGCGTTGTTATGTTTTAATCTATACGGTTATAAATAAATGTGTATAGTTGACAAGTTGGAAGTCAATAATAGGTATTTAGTTTGACTGAATCATGTTATTTGTCACAAGAGATTCTAACTCATAGAAATGGGCAATAGCGAGCAATTGTTTAATCCATCTTGATTTGTGAATATTTGTTTGATAAAGTTTTGAGTGGTATTTAGTTTAATATGGTAATGTGAAAAGTGAAAAGTGTCATACCTGTAGTATCACCAGTGATATTTGAAGTTGAACTGTATATGTGTATTATCACTAGTGATATTTGTATTATCACTTGTGAAATTTTGTATATTTTATAGGTTTTTTTGTTTACTTGTTAAGCTTTATTTTACTAGTGCTATTGAGTAAACCTAACAATTCAGAAGAAAAGAAAAAAAAAAAAATAATAGTATCACAAATGATATACAAGTCCAGGATAAAATTAGCAATGCTATTAAATAAACCTACCAATTCAGTAAAAAAAATCAATCAATCAACAAACTAATACTTCAATTGCAGCGACTGAGAAACCGCCTCCACTTTCAACTACGCAATTCTTAAAGTTCTCAAAATCGCATTCCGCTTCGCAATTCTTCTTTTTGTTTCGACAAAAATGGGGAGAAAGGAGGATTAAGTATTAAGTTTGCATAAATGATCACAGTACATTCATTACATTCATTTTTGCTTAAAATAGTTTTTAAAACTTGCATAAAATAAACTTAATCTATATTTTTAAAAGGACTCATACTATATTTATTCTTTTGCTTACAAAATATACTCTATGTTTTTTCATCAACAAAAAGGGGGAGATTGTTAATACAAATAGCGTCCTAAAAATGTTATTTATATTTTACGATATTTACTTAGTTTTGTTAATGACAATTACAAAGTATATCTTTTAGCAAACTATAAATACTAGCTAAAGACTTTTTAAAACACATTTACATTTCACAAAATCACTAAGACATTACATTTTATGCTTTTACCTGTTTATTTCCTAAAAAGGAAACTTTATTTTCAAAATGTTGAATGACATCATGGCATATATCATGAATGATATCTTGGATAGATTTTGTAATATCTTGTTTAGATCTTTAAGCCAAAGAGTTGACATTGGAAGATCTTGAAATGACTTGACAAAGATATGGAAAGATTGTGCAAGATTTGGAAATCTATTAGCTGTCCTACACTGGCGGATCCAAGTGCATACAAGGACGGATCCCTTTTTTGGGATCCGCCAACTGTTCACACAGTTTGCCTATAAATAGCAAGCTGATCATTTGAGCATTTCTCATCACTTACACATTAGAAAACATACATTCTTTCATTACTAACCCATATCATTCAGTAGTGATATTTCTTTTTGTAGCAAAAGAGATCAAGCATCAACAAGCTTCAATGTTCTGTTGCAAGACTTGTTTGTTACCGACTGTGTAACTGATGCGTGGTTTTGTGACCTTACAACAGGTTTTACCTCTCGAGGGATCTCGAGAAGCTTGCAATCCCCACCAGGCAGTGTACCTGACCGATGTAGTATAGTGAAGTGGCAAGTACCGGGGGATTGATCGTTCTCTAGGGGAATAGTGTCGTTAGGATTGAAAAACTACTCTAATAGGTCTAAGGGTGAGGGAAGATTCTTTTTGTATTTTTATATTTTTTTATAAAAGCAAGTAAAATCTCGGGTTTGAAGGAGTGGGCGGAATTAGTTGCTAGTCAACTAACCAAAATAACTACAAATGCAAATAAAATAAAATAACTGAAAATGAAAAGGTCGTGAAACTTATATGGAGAGAAATGTGTTTACTTAGATTTCCTTACTCCCTAACTATCTTTTACCGGTTGATTAGTGTGTATTAATTGCGTGGATGACGGGTGTATTCCTTAATACCAATCGTGGGGTGGCGTACGTACTTCCCCAACTCTACAAGCTCCTACTTCACTCCTATGTCGAGCCGGCTAAGAAGCTCCTAGCATGGAATCACTAGAATTCGCTCATGCATTAAATACAACCATAAAAACCTTAGTACGCATTGGTTCATGTTTCTTAAGACGTTCAAGCAAGTTACCATATAGGAGGTTAGCCAGTTTTCTTAAGCCTAACATTGATAAACAATCATCCAATACAATTAATAACACACTAATAACCAATAATCAATAGTTAGGTTTCATTAGATCTAAGCAAACACAAGATAAATCTAGCCTAGCATGTTAATTAAAAGACAAGAACAAGATATAATCAAACAACACATAGACATATTGATTGATTAAGTGATTACTTATCTTCAATTAAACATGGGAGATCCAAGGGTATAAAACCCTTAAAAAATGGCAGAAATTCGTCTTAGGGTTTCTCCTCACAAAGTTGCACACAATGAATAAAAATTGCAAAACTATATATAGAGTTTAGTGGCTGACGGCGTCACGTTGTAGATCTTGACGCCGTCACCTCGCCGTGGCTAGGGTTCCCGGATGGTCTTCCTGACGCCGTCCCTCTTTAGTCCTCCAAAATCCGCTCTGGCCTATCAAGGGTTGACGCCGTCAGAATAAAGCTTGACGCCGTCTCTCTTTAGCTTAAACCGTGATGGCCTTGATCACCTTAAAGGGTGACGCTGTCAGAATTTCCATTGCAAAACTCTCTAGCGCGTCACGTGTATTTTTCATATCCACCTATTTTGCCAAGCCATGACGCCGTCAAGAGCAATTCTTGACGCCGTCAAGTGTACTTTCCAGCAGCTTTGGAGACTTTGTCGCTTTCTTCACTTTTATGCTCCAAAAACGTCCAAAATGCTTCCTTTTCCAGATTTCTTCTCCAAAGTACCTAAAATGACAAAAGGAACGATTTAGGGCAATATTTGATCAAATAAATACGATTTAGGGCTTAAATGACCCCCTAAAAGCGGTACACTTTTCGCTTCATCAAATACCCTTACACTTGAGATTTGCTTGTCCTCAAGCAAATGCGCTTTTATTCTAATCAAAATACAAGTTATGGGTCATTTAACGCTAATATAAAAGTAATTACAACAAATAGTCGTTCCACTTTAATCATAATAAGCACGGAGATTACAAACTAGCACCTCACAAGTAGTGTTTAGATACTCACATCTCTCAGGTGTCATCAAAATAAATCTCATAAATGAAAATGGATAATATCTCTCACTACCTGTCATAGCAAATAGATTACCATAGGCTTGGGAAAGGATCGAAAACCTTCTCCACTAGGCGTAAGCACCTAAGATAAACTATCAAAGAGGGCTTTTACATGGGTTATAACGTGAGGTGTAGGGATATGATAAACACGGTTTTGTTGGATAAAGGATATTTTACTGGTGGCGAGTTAAAGATCTTGATTAATTACATGTACAATATGGCGTTGCTAAGCCAAGACTAGACTCGACTTAAGCTAAAAACAAAATAACAAAAACATAAAATAAAATAAACATAAAATGAAACGGGATGGTAGTCCGTATGTTTTTTCTACTTTTTTTTTTTTTCATACACTCTTGCCCTACCATCCAAAATAATACATCATAGGGGCGTTGCATTCCCCTTACACTTGAACTTTTACATAACTTTACAAATAACTATTCTAATGACTCGAATTAAGATAATCGAAACACTTGGAGTACTCTTTTTTTTTTTTTTTTTTTTTTTTTTTTAAATATTTAGCACATATGGGGGTAATAATGTTGTTCTTCCCCATTACTCCATTACACTAGTACTTTACCCATGAGTCCCAATCGTCCCAAAACAATATGTACAAGGATATGACTCGACTTAGCAACCATGTAATCAATTAGATAATTAACTTGGGGTTTAAACAAATGTTGTCACAATAATGCACTAAAAATGAGTGCATACAAGGTAGGCTAAGGCGATTTGGGTGTACATTTAAGTGGGGTGTAACAAATTCTTCCTTTAAGTAAAATGCTTAAAGTTAGAAACGAAAAGATAGGCTCTAAGGGGTGTACTAGGGGTATCGTGTACTAAAAATGAGTACAACGCAAAGGGTGTGGGAGAATTACTTGACCAATGTAGCCAATGTAATTATAACAAAAAAACACAGGTGTAAAACAATGGGTTAATCCTAATGCCTCTTATCATGTAGTAAATCTAACTACACGAATGTAGTCTCACTTGTGGCCTCGAAATGGTCCTAACGCAAGTTCTAGAATCTAAGTGCTACCGGTACACACATCATAGCATAAATGCTTTTCCTACCAATTCTAGGGGCGAACCTCACATATTTGGGGGTGGAAAATTTTTTAGTGGTACGGTTTTGTGCTAGTCATATAACTCCTATCCGTGAGACGCTCATTAAGACCAAAGTTTCACTCCTATATGTTGTAAAAAATTTTAAATTTGGCACTAAAATTGCCTTAACAGGTATTTCTCTCAGTTTTATTACACATCTACCATTAAACAAACAAAAATCAAGCGTAATAGCATTCTCTAAGGTATCGTACTTTACCCCCCCTTACACTTAAGATGAACATTGTCCCCAATGTTCAAATAACAAGATGTAAAAGTAAATAAGGTAAAAGAATGAAATCAAATACTCCCCTGATTCGTTTGGTGGATAAAGAGGTAACATGGTTAGATCTTCTTCCAAGAGAATGTAGAAGCTTCAAGACTAAAGCATCGCCAAAAGCTAGATTCCACATACATCTCCTTGTCCAAAATAACCTGTTAAACCTGAGAAAACAAACACGAAAACCTGCATAACAACGGCGGGATAAATCTATATAAGGATATAATGCTTGTGGAATGATTATTTTGCAGATTCCTGAAGTTTATAAGTTAGAGATTTAATAAAGCATTTTATGATTCCGGAGGAAAAACAAAACTTTCAAAAATTTCAGAAAATTAAAACCTGACGCCGTCAGGTTGTGAGGCCTGACGCCGTCATAAATGATCTGACAGAATTCTCATGTTAAGTTTCCGAAAAATTTCTGGAAAAACCTATACCTTACTTCCTGGAATTCCTGCAAAACATCATTATGACTCGATACAAGCATTTGACTCAAACAATTACTAATATGTATGTTAATTTATTATTGTTACGATTCATGTTCATTCGTTCTAATAAACCGATTTGGATTTCCCTTACACTTATCTTTTGCAAAATACCTTTATATGTAGTTAAGACGAAGTTAAAAACAAGATAAAGCATTTTCACAATTTAGTTTTGAACATGAATCAATAATAATAAAAATTAAACATACATACGGAAGCAAATAAAATCAAACAAACAAATAAATAAACACACAAAGCAAATAAAGCTTGGGTTGCCTCCCAAGAAGCGCTTGTTTTTGTTCGAGTCACGAGCCTGACTCTACCCTTATTTAACGGAAATAGGGGAGGTTTTCCCTACACTTAGGATTAAGTGTGGGTGAAAGTAGCGATACACACCCTTAGGGTGGAAATATGCCACGTGAGGAAAGAGTGACGGGTGAATTATATGCTCAAAGGTGCGGGATCCTATCATCATAACCTTACCTAATTCAATTGGGTTAGTGGGCGGATTAAGATTTTCTCCTAGAAAGGGATCATCTTCTATCAACTTCGAGATACTCCAATTTAAGAATCCACTTTGACCTAATAAACCCGGTTTAAACCCATAATGTTTCTTGTGATCAATCATAAATGGGTGATGTAAGTATGTAAGGTCATGGTTCACTCCTATGTTAGCTTCCTCTCTACAAGGCCTAGAGTCTACTACCTTAATCTTAACATTACCCGGACTACATGGTTTGATGGGTGGATCAGGACCTAATTCAATTCCTAAGTTCACATCTAAGGATGGAAGATTAGGTAACGGTTTTGGTTTAGGCTCCGGTTCATCAAAACTAGGAACTTCCATAGAACTAAAAGAAAGGTTATGACTACAAGTATTCAAACCTATTTCTTCTAGTTTTGTTTCTTCCAAAGGTTCTACTTCAATTGGGGTTCCTATAGTCCCTTCTACTTCTTCCGGGTAAGTCACGGGCGGTGTGTATGCCTCGAATGATGGTAGGACTTGTGGGGTACTTTGTAGGTTTGTGTTATTTACCTCATCCTTCCTTGTCTCTATATCAATTATATCCACATCATGTGTTTTAGTAGAATCTAACCCAAACATGTTCCTAAGTATCTCAAATCCTTCTCTAGCCATTTCAAGTTCTAAGTCCGATTCATAAGAATCTTCCCCGATAACATGATTACTATGTTCAATTTGCCTAAAGGATTCATCATGTGTTCCTTGAGATTCAAAGTCATTGATCATAAAACCTAGGTCTTTTTGCTCAATATGCTCATGTTCGGCTAAATCCTCCTCAATTGTTTCCTCAAGTTGTGATGTATACGAACCCATTAATTCATTAAACTTATGGTTCACGGTTAGGAGGCTTTCCTCAAATTTTTTCCAAAGGGTCTTATTAAAAGGAGTTGATCCTAACAATGATTGTTTAATAGAAGCCACACATGCACATAATTCATCAAACCTATCAAACTTTATACCCATCTCCTCTTGTATATATCTAAGATCACTTAAAAATTCATTGGAACAACAGGAAGCAAATATATCCGTGTAAAGTAATTGTTCCTCTATTGGTAATGATCTAAATGGAATTTCATCCGCCATGGTGACAAATGAAAATGGTTTTACAAACAAAGGGCACAAAGAAAAAGATAGACTTAAGAAATCTAATAAAAAGAAAAATAAAAATCTCACTTGAAAGGAATCTAGTGAGTAAACCTAATAAAATAAAATTTCAACCTAAACAATAACTATTCCCCGGCAGCGGCGCCAAAAACTTGATGCGTGGTTTTGCGACCTTACAACAGGTTTTACCTCTCGAGGGATCTCGAGAAGCTTGCAATCCCCACCAGGCAGTGTACCTGACCGATGTAGTATAGTGAAGTGGCAAGTACCGGGGGATTGATCGTTCTCTAGGGGAATAGTGTCGTTAGGATTGAAAAACTACTCTAATAGGTCTAAGGGTGAGGGAAGATTCTTTTTGTATTTTATATTTTTTTATAAAAGCAAGTAAATTCTCGGGTTTGAAGGAGTGGGCGGAATTAGTTGCTAGTCAACTAACCCAAATAACTACAAATGCAAATAAAATAAAATAACTGAAAATGAAAAGGTCGTGAAACTTATATGGAGAGAAATGTGTTTACTTAGATTTCCTTACTCCCTAACTATCTTTTACCGGTTGATTAGTGTGTATTAATTACGTGGATGACGGGTGTATTTCTTAATACCAATCGTGGGGTGGCGTACGTACTTCCCCAACTCTACAAGCTCCTACTTCACTCCTGTGTCGAGCCGGCTAAGAAGCTCCTAACATGGGATCACTAGAATTCGCTCATGCATTAAATACAACCATAAAAACCTTAGTACGCATTGGTTCATGTTTCTTAAGACGTTCAAGCAAGTTACCGTATAGGAGGTTAGCCAGTTTTCTTAAGCCTAACATCGATAAACAATCATCCAATACAATTAATAACACACTAATAACCAATAATCAATAGTTAGGTTTCATTAGATCTAAGCAAACACAAGATAAATCTAGCCTAGCATGTTAATTAAAAGACAAGAACAAGATATAATCAAACAACACATAGACATATTGATTGATTAAGTGATTACTTATCTTCAATTAAACATGGGAGATCCAAGGGTATAAAACCCTTAAAAAATGGCAGAAATTCGTCTTAGGGTTTCTCCTCACAAAGTTGCACACAATGAATAAAAATTGCAAAACTATATATAGAGTTTAGTGGCTGACGGCGTCACGTTGTAGATCTTGACGCCGTCACCTCGCCGTGGCTAGGGTTCCCGGATGGTCTTCCTGACGCCGTCCCTCTTTAGTCCTCCAAAATCCGCTCTGGCCTATCAGGGGTTGACGCCGTCAGAATAAAGCTTGACGCCGTCTCTCTTTAGCTTAAACTGTGATGGCCTTGATCACCTTAAAGGGTGACGCCGTCAGACTTTCCATTGCAAAACTCTCTGGCGCGTCACGTGTATTTTTCATATCCACCTCTTTTGCCAATCCATGACGCCATCAAGAGCAATTCTTGACGCCGTCAAGTGTACTTCTCCAGCAGCTTTGGAGACTTTGTCGTTTTCTTCACTTTTATGCTCCAAAAACGTCCAAAATGCTTCCTTTTCCAGATTTCTTCTCCAAAGTACCTAAAATGACAAAAGGAACGATTTAGGGCAATATTTGATCAAATAAATACGATTTAGGGCTTAAATGACCCCCTAAAAGCGGTACACTTTTCGCTTCATCAGTAACTCATTAGCATATAGATATTAGTATCATCTCATTCATTTAGTAGATTTCGGTTTGTGTTTTAGTCCTCAAAACACTTAGTGTAAAAGGGAGTAGTTGTACCCTTGTAAAGAACTCGACATCTAGCTTAGTGTCGGTGATTGTGTAGGCGACGTTAGGTTAGTTCTTCCTTAAAGTAGAACCCGGGATTTAGCTTTGTACCGGAAGAAGGGTGTTAGCGACGTGTATTAAGGTTTTCTCCGTCGAGAAGGGAGTTTGTTTCTTAGTGAAGAATAACTCTCGAGTTAGAGACTCGAGGAGTGGGGTAGAGCAAGGAAAAGAGTCCTTGTAGTCGAACCACTATAAACATTCGTGTTGAGTGGTTTGATCTTTCCTTTCTTTACATAGCTTATATATTGTTTGATTATTTATCTGTGCATAGCACTACTAGAAAAAGGGCTATTCTTGACTCCAAATGCGCGTCAAGAAGAGGTCTTATGACGCGCAAATGCCCGTCAAGGATGGACCAGTCATAAAGCTTCATGACTCGCATTTGTGCGTCATCCCTCTATGATGCGCACTTATGACCCACGTTTTATGACTCTCCTCTTTGCGTGTCATAACCAAATTTTTTATTAAAAAAAAATTAATTTTTTTCAGTTTCTAATTTTCTATTAAATGACAATTAAAAACCTGATAATACAAAATTAAAAACACAAATATATATATATATATATATATATATATATATATATATATATATATATATATATATATATATATATATATATATATATATTATATATATATCATAGTAATTCACAAGTTAATTAACGACAAAAATTACATATCGATAGTAATTCACAAGTTAGTTTGACAGCTTCCACATCGACCACTGATTATACAACAAGACTACCCGAGTCATCCGTGCAGCTCTCCTGAAGCAGTAGTTTGACATTTTGGGACGAGTTGCTAGCCAACTGTTCCCAAAATAACAAAAAAAGTAAATTATTTCTTCCGACTACCATGATATATAAGCTGAGACAGTCTGCAAAGGTACTAGTGCAGGGCAAAATGGAGGGTTTTCAAGGGCTGAAATGGTTACTAAAGAAAAATGCTAAAAATTAACAAAAATGTGGAATCAGTAAACAAGCAGCCCAAGTTTGAATGTCCCAAAGGTGAGCTTATGATAGCTTAAAATGGCTGAATTAAAATTCTACAAAGTACCCCTAAAATCTACAAAAACTGAAAACTCAAGTCTGAAAATTTAACTAAGGACTGATAAGGAGTGAACTTTGTAGATTTTAGGGGTACTTTGTAGAATTTTAATTCAGCCATTTTAAGCTATCATAAGCTCACCTTTGGGACATTCAAACTTGGGCTGATAAAGAGTGAACTTGGGAACTAGGCCTATGACAAGTCAATACAAACTGAAAAAGATATAATGAGGACCTAAAGCAGATACGATAAGCCAATTTTGATCCTAGATCAGCAGTGCACAATTAAGTTTCATCCCAAACGATAAGAGAATTTACATTCCACAGTAGTAGGGTTTACAATTAAGTTTCATCCCAAACACATTACCACAAAAAAAAAATAGAAAACAATAGACGATAGGTTCAGAAGGTGAACACTACACACACCTTCATCGAAGATGAAACACGAATACTACTACCATAACAAACTAAGCACGCTCACCACATTAACAATATAATAAGATCAGATGATTACCAATCCGTTAGCGGTTGAATCCCAAAGCTGCACATAAGAACTATTTAAGCCAACTGAGATGTGACGACCATCGGGTGCCTATTTAACACTTGTAACAGGACCGCTTTCATCATCAACTGTCACGAGTTCTGATGTGTTACCATCGGTAGCATCCCATAGATACACTGTGTTTCCAAGAGCAATCGCGAGAACATTGCTGCTTCCCCAATCCAACAAATTCAAATAGTAATCGTCAACGAGATCAGGTGCATCCAATGTTCTTTCAGAAGTCTATATAAACCAAACACAAAAAACACATTTCAGTACTAAACTCGAAAATCTAAATGTAACAATAAATTTAGCTAAATAGATGGATTATTACCTGAGGAATGTATCTATGGGCTTTGACTGTCTTCGGCTGATGGACCGGTGCAGCAAACAAGTCACTGGGAATCGCTTCCACAGGCGTCGGAGGCTTGTTTCGGGACGGTAACGATGGGGCTTCTTCACTCCTCCGGTAGTAGGAGCTGACTTCCTTGCAGCCTGATACCAAAACATCAAAATTAACACTACCATAAAATTAACAATATCAAAAGCATCAAAATCAAGTCAGCTCATATCTCAAAATATTCATATAATATCTCAAAATATTCATATCATATCACAAAAAAAAAAAAGCAAACGACCATGTAACATATTCATATCTCAAAATACAATATCTGCAAAGAGTATAGAAAGAGAACCTATTTGCTTGCTCACTTCAATAAGTTTCTCACCTGAATCTTTATAATTACGAATGGCTATTTGATTCTCTGCCATAACAAATGCCAGAATACTATACATATCGGATATTTTGAAACAAAGGACTGAGCAAAATGTTTCACCAAGAACATTTAACAATTATATTCATTCAGGCCTTTTATCAAACAGTTTGTGTGCGGTCTTTACATCAACCAAAATTCAGCAATTTTTAATATATTTATCCAACTAATTCAGTCAAACACAATCTTCAATCAGTAAACAAACCAAATTGATTAAATCCTAATGAACTTTCAGCTCAAATCAACAATCACTTTCAACAAAAACTCATCCGAATTGATTAACCAGCAAATCGAATCATTTCATCGCTAAATCAACAATTAAGCAGTGGTGCTTGTGTAATTTAAGCATAGAAGCATGAAGAAGCAAATTCTAATTTAACGAATTTATACGAAAGTCACAGCTTAGTTTTAAAGATATTACCGATTTTGACAAAAATTAGCAAACTATAAAAATCACACTCAAGTGTGACTGTAATCTTCACTTCCTGCCACTCATCAATATTGAATCAACATAACTCTTTGAAAGCTTCGAAAAACAGTAACAATGGAGGAATAGATGGCCGGCGGTTTCTAGCTTGAGACGAAGAGAGATCGAGTGAACAGAGATGGGATGATTAGATATATAAAGTTTTTTGGATTGGATTGAGACGAAGAGAGCTACGTTTTCCGCCATTGATTTTGTTAAGCGCGTGTGTGTGTGAAAATGGTGTGGTAAATGGTCTTGACAAATAAAAGGGGATTTGAAAGTTTTCAAGCTTTTGTCAGCGGGAAACAAATAAAAGGGGATTTGAAAGTTTTCAAGCTTTTGTGGTCCGTGTTTTTTAAAAAATTTGAGATATGACACGAATTTTATGACACACAAAAATGCCTGTCGTCTAGCCTTCAGATTTTACAATTTATGACAGTTTTTTTATGACTTACAATTTTGCGTGTCATTATATTGTGTGTCATAAAAAGCATGTCATTAAAGGCCCTTTTTCTAGTAGTGTAGTTAAATTGAATTCACATAAATAACAAAGCGAATTAAATTTTAAACGGTAAAACTATTCAACCCCCCTTCTTGTTTTCCACAGTTTCAACAACGTACCAACTACAACATCACTTCTGTATGAACAAACACAATACCGACAGTAGTAAAGTGATCAAAGAATTTATTTTTCTCAAAACTTCACATTTTTATGTGACAACATTTTTACAAAAGTATTTTGTAATTAAAAAGAAATGTCTTATTAAAGAAAATAAATTTGAATTTCAAATCTCCTAACAGCTATATTTCCCGTCTAAACCAGATAAGTTTTTCACCAGATAAACTTTCACCACATCAGGACAAAATTAGGAGCGTCTGTTGGGACGTTCCCGTAAACATGGCGATGATCCCTTATATATACAGGACCGTCCAACTTTAAGGGACCGTCCCCTGCTCCTCCTGGTGCCTTACTAAACTATTTCATACAGAAAAACAAGCCTCTTTACACAAAACATTATGTTCTTTCTTCCTCCCTTCTTTGATCACTATAACGTGTCGATATGTGTTTATAAGTGATCCCGTTACCCTCTATATCAAAGTGCAAGAGAAGAACACTCGAAGTCGTCAAGAATCAAAGTGTTATAGATTAGTCACACATACACGTAACTAGTGTTACGATTCTCTTCTTCCACCTCCAAACTCTATTCTTGTATATTTATATTTCCGACTTGTGTGTGAGTCGAGATTAGTAGTGTTAGTATAGTTTGGGACATAGTGTGAAGTCCTTGTAATAGTTCGTAGATTAGGACGGGGTGATCGTCCATGTCTAGATTAGGACGGGATGATCGTCCATGTGAAGATTAGGAGGGGGGATCGTCCGTATGAAGACTAGGACCGGGTGAAGGTCCATGAAGACTTGGATCGGGGTGAGGATTCAAGTGGACGGGGTGATCGTCCATGTAGACACGTGAGCTTTTATGTAGATTGGTTCTAGCTAGGATTAGGGCTCGACATTCCGATTAGTGTCGTTAAACCGGTGTAAGCTTTGGTGTACAGTTTTCTCCGCCTAAAGGGAGTGTGTTGACATAGTGATTGTGAACTCTCGAGTTTGGTACTCGAGGAGTGAAGTAGGGCGAAGAGTGAGCTTTGCGCCGAACCACTATAAATCTCTGCATCTCGGTTTGGTTGTCCTCGTTTGTTTATCTCTTGTCTTTACACTTTGTTTACTTTATGCATTATCATAATGTTCATAGATATCACATAACTTTGAATCATACGGTTTTTCAAAAAGGAATTAAAAGTTTTTGAGACGTAAATTGTAAACGGTGAAACTATTCAACCCCCCCCCCCCCATTCTAGTATCTACAATTGGTATCAGAGCCAGGTTATCAAGAACTTTAAAGTATATTGTACTCTAAAATCTTGAATCGATCTATGGAGTCTGAAAGAAATTTAGAAGGACACTCTTTACAAGAACCTCCATTTTTTCGAAAACAATAATTTTATTCAATGAAAATATAGATTTGAAAGTTATGTGAAATCAATAGATCAATATCTTTGGCATGTCCTTTCAATTGGTGATTTTCAACCAACGGAAATAAATTTTGAAAATCAAAAATAATCATTTTGAAAGAAAGTTTATAAAAATATTGAAGCCAAAATAACAATTTATAAGGCATTGCCAAAAATTGAGTATGAAAAAGTTTTATTGTGCCAAACGGAAAATGACATTTGAAAAACTCTTCTAAACTTTCATCAAGAAATTAGTCAAGCCAAAGATAACCTAATTGATCTTGAACGTACATATGAACAATTCGTCACTTCTTAAGACAAATCAGTAGATAGATTTTTAGATAGATTAAATACAAATGCTAATAGTTCAAGTGTTTTCAATGAAGGTAATGCCATGAAGGACTATATGAGTAATATACGAAGAGAACTCATTGGAGAATCTTAGAGTGCTATGGATGAAGAAGACAACGTGTGTCCTGAATACAAAATATGTCAAAAGGTTGAAACTTTAAATGAGATGCAAGATGGAAGCAAATTAAAGATATGAATGTACATTCATACTCTCATCATACGTGTGAAGATTCATCAGTACTTAAAACTTGCATCACCCACAACATCTCTAACAGTAATGTATCTTTAGGAATAACTAGTGGAAAATGTACGCTTTCTTAAAACCGTGATTCTCTTATTTGATATGTGCTATGTGGTTTGATGTTATAACCGGGAGTGAGTGTTATTCCCGGGTCATGAGGTTCCAAATGAAGCGTGAATGGAACAGTGAATTATCTTTGTGATCTAGTGATGTGAATGAGTGAAGATATTTGTGATTCTGACAAAAAATATGAAACATATAAAAAATATTAAACAAAGGTGAAAAATTACAAAAATTTCCAGAAAAGTACTTAAAATAGAGGAGAATCTAGAAAAAATAAAATGAAGAACACTACTTATTGGAATAAGCAGTTAAAAAGCAAAGAGAAAGAATAAGCAAAACTGAGAAAAGTGGCTTAAATCAATTATTGTGGAAGGTTATAACCCGAGAAGACCCAAGGGCAGTTGGTTGTGCGTGTGGTGTGTAAAGGTTGAGTAGGGTTGAGGTCCAGGGTTTGAGCCTCGGCTCACCTTGGACTTCCCTTGTTCCCTTTTTATTTTTTTATTGAAAATTTTCTTTTGAAACTTGTTGATAAGGTGGAAATAAGACTTTTTTGTGAAGGAAATATTTTTAGATTCAATTAAATAAGCCAGAAAATGCTTATTAAGAACTGACTGCTATATAAGGATAAAGAAGCTAAGACATGATGAATAAGCAAATAAGCTAACAAAAGCTTAAGGCAAACTTAAATAAGCTAAAATTGACTGAAAACAATCCAAATAAACTAATGAAATCTGAATAAGCAAAACCAACAAGCAAATAAGCACTGAGAAACAAAATAAGCAATTAAAATACATATGCAGCCCAAAATAGCCCACAAGGGTACTTTGAGCTCAAGAAAAAGCTATTAAACAATAAGCAAATCAACTAAAAACTCAAAACTTATAAACTTCATACACCAATAAGCTAGAAGAACAAGAATCAGACCAAATAGAGCTTATTTTGTGCTTAAAAAGAAGCTAAGAAAATGGCTATTCAACACAAATATACACTGATGTAACAATGTATACTAGTTGATTAGGTACTTTTAAGGTTATTAATTAAGCACTTATAAGCTGAGACTTGGAAAGAAATCTAGTAATCGACATACTACAATAAGCAATCTACTCAGAACATGAAAATCAGTCAATGAGAAACAGAAATAAGCACTAGAATGAGCTATTAAAGAAGCTACTCAAAACTATGCAAGGTGAATACTGAATTGGACAAAACTACTACAATACTTAATGAAATGGAACCAACTCTTGCAAATCAACTTAATACACTAGAATGAACTTACGAATAGCAAAAACAAGGACTATAGCAGCTTATCTCTACAATAATCCAGAACAAGCAGTTAAGAACTTAAAAACTAGGAAATTAAATAAAATCTACAAAACCCTTGAAATAAGCTCAAAACAATCAAATAACAGCTTAAACCACTCACAATAAGCTAAACCAAAACTAATCCATTGGTCAAACTTAGAAAAGCAGCTAAAAAGTCCACAAAATGGCTTATACCAAACACCCTTTTAAAATTCCATAAACTGATAATAGATTATTCTAGTGTGCCAATCTCAAATATTTTTAAGTCCAGACCAATGTTAAGCTTAATTAAGTGATTCTAAGCAAAAAAGCAGAATGATACAAGTGCTTATAAATGAAATAAGCAATTAAGCTATAAAACCTCAAATATCACTATTAAGCTCAAAACTAAGAAACTCAATCAAATAAGGCAACTCAGCATCAAAACAACCTCTAATAAGCATAATTAACATAAATAAACTCTAATAAGCATGGAAATAAGTTGAATATCAGAATAAGCAATAAAATATGCAAAATGATGAAACTGGAACTTACAAAGTCCTTTGCTCAAAACAAGGACAAAATATGCTCTCAGAGCTTATCTACAAAGCTCCAGCTTGTTAGAAACAAGCTGGTGTTGTCCTATAAGCCCTTCCCTTATTGGCTTATCATCTAAGTGCTTATAGCACTTTTTACCATTGGTAATTTGATTGTGAATGAGTACAATTCAAAATAAGACTAAAGGAGCTCAAAGTAAGCTATGAATGAGCTTATTTGAGATCTCAACAGTGATTCAAATAAGTGTTTATTAAGTGCTTATTTTACCGTTATTAGCTTTTAAACATAAATGTAAAGAAGAAAATGCAATAAGATGAACTGAAATTATATTAATATCAATAAAAAGATTACAATGCTTAAGTAAAAACAGTAAATAAGCTGAAATAAGCTTATACAAAATAAGACGACTAAAAATTAAGCATAAAAAAGAAGAGTCTCATGTGTGTGAAGAGGCTGCCTTATATAGCCCTTCTACAAGCTTTATAGGGTTTTTCTGAACCAATCCTAGCCCTCCAATCCTCATGTCGACATCATCAACATCATCTCAGCCATCGATTTCACCTCCACATCCCATCAGCCAATAAGGTGGCTTCATTCTGCCATGTAGGACGAATTATGAGCTCATTCCTTGTCTTGTCAGCCCTTCTAGAAGGGGTAATTAATACTTAAGTATGAGGGTAACTTCTGAGGAATAAGGTGAACAATAAATAAGCACACATCTTTTACTTATTGTTTGACCTGGTATTTAATACCCTTTTGACCTTCGGGTTATAGTGAAATGTGGATTCGGATTTACTAAAGGGACGGATTGGGCTGGATATGGGCTTGTGATGGATTATGTTTGTTTTGGCTGGATATTAATATTAGTCTTAAAACTTAACAATAGTTAGTCAAAGGACTAACCATGCAAATTTTAAGGACTAACGGTGTAAAGGTTTTTGGGATGATTAATGAAAATGTTTTATCATTAAGCTTTGGTTTTGAGTTTTTTGGGTTTTAGGCTGATGAAACTTGCAAAATCACTTCCCCGACCTTGGCTTTTCTTCCTCTTTCATTCTCGTGCTCGTTTTCATCTGTTTTGTCTTTCTTTTTGTCTTTTTCTAATATCCTTTACCTGCACATTCACAAACACAAAAACAAGCATATATTTGGCATTTTAGGTCAGTTTTTGGTCTTTTGAGTCCAATTTTGACAAAGAAAAGGTATGTGAATTAACACATACCAAAATCCCCCAGACTAAGGTATTGTCGTGTCCTCACGCAATGTCATCACATCACGCTTTTAAAACTTTCAACCTCTTTCAACTAAGGATTTTGAAAAGTAGCAAAAATGTTCCTCAAAAGAGATTAAGAAATCAATAGTTTCAAAAATGCCTCGTCTGACCATTTTATTAAATATAATATGTTTTTGAACTTTTTCTGATATGACGGGATGTTGACCTTCATTATTTCACAATAACTTTTAGGATCACGGAGTAAGAAGCACTTTTCATAAAAAAGCGTCCATATGAAAAAAATTCATCGTCCCTGATTTTTCGCCAGTCCCCAAACTAAGCTTAAAAACGAAATCATTGTTAAACACAAGTTACATGCCAACACTACCAATGGATGCTAAGTGTGTACTCCTTGCTCCCTTATTCCTATTTTCTTCTAAGTATTTAATAAAAAAATGATTTTTTTCTTGGTTTTCATAGATTTTAAGTCCGATAAAGGCACTAAGTTTAGACGCTAACTTGTTTAAAATCCTTCTCTCGAAAACCGTTGCCCATAAAAATGAGGTCCTCATCAAGGTCCTAATTTAACATGATTTTAGGGATATCCTTTTTATTACGACCTCGAAATTTGGCATTTTTAACATTATTAAGCACATATTATTCCTCGGCCTTTTTGAAGTCTGAGTCAACGGGAGCGAACCGTCAGGAAACAGAAAACTTTTATTGGCTTTGGATTATAATTTTTATTTTTTATTTTTTCATTATATATTTTGCCAAATTCCGAGTCCTGCGGTCTTTCAACATCCGAAACAATAGCGCGTACTATTAGGAATCAGTTGTATTATTTCCCCGCAACACTGGCAGTACCTTGATGTGTACCCAACTCGTATAAGCAAGGATTCTCTAAAGATGGAGTAAAAACTAATTATCGCCAAAACTGTGCACCTTTAATTATTTAGAAATTTATATTTTTGGGTTTTCTAACTGATGGGAGCAAAAAGTCACAATTAACCTCGATGGGCTCTAAAGAGATCCAACTACTCCACGCTTAGCATCTAACTTATTTTTAACTCTATCATTTCTCGTTCTTCACAAATTTAAAATCTTAAATAATAAGATCCGCGAATGCTTTGTCGAATAAAATCAAGATGCGCATATTTAAAGTCAATTATGGAAACTTGTAAACTCTTAAAAGAATTCGTGTTTTATAGCTTCTGGTATAAGAGACTAGCACAACTTTCAATTATAAAGGTTAAGGGGACAAGCTAGAGCTCAACACGCTCGATCAAGTCAAAATTTTATTCATACTCTCACCAGCGGAAAGTCAACAATGTGTCAAAACACTTATAATATTTTTGCAAAGTTTTTTAAATTTTCTCATTTATTTTTTTAATTTTTTTTGGAGGAAAAATGGGGTTGCGAGAGTCTAAGGCAAAATCAAGGCAAAATCAAATTGAAAGATTAACCCCCTAGACTAAAACAAGACATTGTCCTCAATGTTTTGAGATAAGGGTCATCTTATGAAAATCTAAAGCCGATTATTAATTATGCTAATAGATAAACATTAGTCGATAAGATATAGGATATAGGATCTCCCAATAAGCACTGAAGCATGAAACTCGAGTGGAGGAAAGACAAAACCACGAGCACGAGAGTCTTCATAATTCGAGCAAATCCTGGACATAAAACAAACAACCACGAAACACGAGAAATGGAAGAGGAGAACCTCTTCACGTCACACTTATTAAAAAATAGAAAGAAGATAAACATGGGTTGCCTCCCGAGAAGTGCTTGTTTATTATCGAGTCGCTAAGCTTGACTCACCCTGAATTTAATTGTCTATGGGAAAGTTTGGAGATTTGGGACAACCATGGATGGTATGTCCCCTCCAAAATAATGCTTGAGCCTATGACCGTTCACCTTGAAGTTGGGGCCGTCGTGTTGAGATAACTCGACGGTTCCATAAGGAAAAACTTGAGCAACGGCGAACGGCCCAGACCAACGGGTTTTAAGCTTGCCCGAGAAAATCTTTAATCGAGAATTGAAGAGAAGAACTCGATCACCAACGTTGAAAACGCGGTTCTTAATTTTGGAGTCATGAATCCTCTTCGTTTTCTCTTTGTAGATCAAAGAGTTCTCATAGGCTTGATCCCTAAGTTCATTTAATTCATTCATTTGAATCTTTCGGTGATCACCCGCGGTCTAAAGGTCAAAATTACAATGTTTCAAGGCCCGGTAGGCCTTATGTTCAAGCTCAAGGGGCAGATGGCAAGCCTTTATGTAAACCAACTTATAAGGAGTGTACCCAATGGGTGTTTTAAAAGCGGTACGGAAGACCCAGAATGCATCATCAAATTTATCAGCCCATGAGGCCCGATTTCACCTACGGTCCTTTCTAAGATATGTGTCAATCCACGATTGGAAACCTCGACTTGACCGCTCGTTTACGGGTGATACGCAGTAGAAAGACGGTGAGTAACTCCATATTTGAGCATGAACTTTGCAAATTGGTCATTGAAAAAATGGGTACCGCGATCACTTATAATAGCACGAGGAGTTCCAAATCAGGAAAATAGACCATTCAAAAATTTCACAACAACTCGGGCGTCATTAATGGGGAGCGCTTTTGCTTTAAACCAATTTTTACAAATAATCGACGGCCACAAGGATATATTTATTCCCTCGAGAAGACGTGAATGGCCCCATAAAATCGATGCCCCACACGTCAAAGATCTCGCAAACTTGAATTGCATTTTGAGGCATTTTGTCTTTTTGCGAGATTTTTCCTTGACGTTGGCAAAATTCGCACGACTTCACCAAATCATGGGCATCATGGTAAATAGTCGGCTAATAAAAACTGGAATCAAAGACTTTTTTAGCGGTGTAGTTGGCACCATGATGTCCCCTGGTGGGTCCATTATGGCAAGCCGTTAGGATATCAACGGCTTCTTGGCCGTGAACACACCGTCTAATCACTTGATCGGCACAAATCTTAAACAAGTAGGGGTCGTCCCAGATATAATGTTTGACAACCTTAAAGAATTTCTTCTTTTGTTGGGACGACATCCCTTTTACAATAAAATTCCCCGCATAGTAATTTGAAAAATGGGCAAACCATGGGGTACTAGAATCACTTTTAAGCGATATCATTCCAAGTGTCTCGAGAGGAAATGTTTCGGTAATTTCCTTTTTCTCGAGAACACTTTGATGAGGGTTCTCTAATCTAGACAAATGGTCGGCGGCGAGATTCTCCGCTCCTTTTTTATCACGAATAATGACATCAAATTCTTGGAAAAATAGGATCCACCGAAGCAATATCGGTTTAGCATCTTGCTTAGCAAAGAGATACTTGAGAGCCGAATGATCCGTATACACTATGGTCTTTGATAAGACGAGATAAGGTCTGAATTTCTCAAAAGCATAGACAATGGCTAATAACTCTTTCTCAGTAGTAGTATAATGAGATTGAGCACCGGTCATCGTCTTACTTGCATAGTGTATCGGCTGAAAATACTTGGTCTTATGTTGCCCCAAGACTGCCCCAATAGCAAAATCACTAGCATCACACATAAATTCGAAGGGCAAGACCCAATCAGGGGCAACTAAAATCGGTGCTTCTGTTAGTTTCTTTTTAAGAATTTCGAATGCTTCGATGTATTCTTTAGAGAAGAAGAACAGAGTATCTTTTTCAAGAAGGTGGGTCAGAGGCCGGGCGATTTTAGAAAAAAATCTTGAATAAATCGACTGTAGAAACCGGCATGACCAAGGAAACTTTGAATTCCTTTGATGGTGGTGGGATGAGGTAGCTTAGCGATAACATCGACTTTAGCTCGATCGACCTCAATCCCGGCATTGGAAATCTTATGGCCGAGGACAATGCCCTCTTTAACCATGAAGTGGCACTTCTCCCAATTTAGAACAAGATTGGTGTCTTCACACCGTTTAAGCATTTTGTCTAAATGGGAGAGGCAAGATGAGAAAGAATTTCCATAAATCAAAAATCCATAAAAACTTCCATTGTTTTCTCGATCATATCATGAAATATGGCCATCACGCACCTTTGGAGCGTGCCCGGATCATTGCATAAACCGAAGGGCGTCGGTAGGCAAACGTACCATAAGGGCAAGTGAAGGTGGTCTTTTCCTGATCTTCTGGTCAATTGGGATTTGAAAATACCCGGAAAAGCCATCGAGAAAACAATAAAACTCATTTCCCGCTAAATGCTCAAGCATTTGATCCATAAAAGGAAGCGGAAAATGGTCTTTACGAGTAGCATCATTGAGTTTACGATAATCAATACACACTCTCCATCCGGTGACGAGACGTGTGGGATCATTATCTTCATTTGTAACGACGGTGATACCCCCCCCTTTTTGGGTACACAATGGACGAAACTAACCCACGGGCTATCGGAAATAGGGTAAATCATTCCGGAATCAAGGAGTTTGAGAACTTTCTTTTTGATAACCTCATGAATTTTCGGGTTCACCCTTCTTTGTTGTTGCACCGTGGGTTTGAAGTCATCTTCCATTAATACGTTTTTGAGAACTTAATACGTTTCATGTGTACACGAATTCCACAC
>CP139507.1:139748715-139767589 GCA_021014915.2 Artemisia tridentata subsp. tridentata | reverse complement strand
CCTGATAACGCTTAAATCTAACATGTTTTTAGGTGCGTTATTGCTAGTTTTGTGCATCATATTTGGTTATATTTGTGTGTATTTGTTGCTAAATGATGAAAAAGTGTGTATGCAAGTAAATATAGCCAAGTACAGGAAAAGTGGAGGAAAATACGAAGAAATTAAGAGATTATGCACATAAGGAGAATTACGAGAAAGAAACCACATGATACTTCAAAGAATTGATTAGACCAAGACTTCTATGCCTTATATATCAAGAAAAGATCAAGTTCTATAAAAGAAATCAGTGGTACAGCAAAGGATCAAGCACGTAACGAGAAAAGAAAAAAGAGAAAATAAAAGTTGCATGGCAGAGTCATCCATCCGATCGGATGCTACCCGCATCCGATTCGGATGGGTTGAAGTTTGAGACACCGAGAGCTCCAACCGATCGGTAGGAGCCAAATACCGATCGGTTGGCCGACACTGAAGTTACAAAGTTGCATTTAATGATGAATTTAAGCCCCATAATCATAGAGGCTTATCATTTCTCGGCTGTTAACTCATATGGGACGTTTTTACTTGAAGAATAAGGGTTTCCTCACTTATTTAAGGAACCCTTAGTTAGTTTACAAAGAGAGTTCTTTTGGGGAAGTGACATAACCTAAAAAAGCTACACCACCTTATTATTATTGCCTGAAAGCTTGTAGTTACTGTGAAAACGTCCAGGAGATCTTGAGTTCGAGTCTCAAGAGTTGCGTCCGTGTGTGGAGTTGTTTACGTGTGATAATAGGCGATTGGAGGAGTGTGGATTGCTATAGTTCCACAATTCTAGTTCTTGTAATTCCTTGATTAGGTATTTCTTGTTGAGTTATCATGAACTACTTTTACTTTTACTATATGATGAATGAAAGTTTGGTTAATTACTTGTGTTTGATTATGATTGTTATGGAGTAATTTAGTTATACTTGTGTGTAGATGATGTGACAATTGTTGGAGTAATCTTATCATAGTGATGCATGAAAACATATCTTGTTTTATGAGTTTGTTGAGATAAAATCTAATCTTGCTTAATTGGTTGGTAAAAACAATTTCAAAGATTCACAAAGGCCGAAAGGAGTTTTCTTTATGTTTTTATTCCAAAAAGTTAGTGCACGAATTAGTATGGATTGTGGTGTGTGACAAGCAACACCTTTACTCATTAAAATGGATTTGGAAACGATTTCATCACGAAAAAGGCCGAAAGGATTCGTAGGAATTCTTGAGATAAGAAATGCTTTTAAACAACAAAAGGACTTAATAGAATTATCGTAATAGTTAATCATGGCCGAAAGGAGTTAACTAGGAGATTGAATTCTTAGATATGATTTCTCATGATAAAAACCATTGATTGTGAATCATTCATTTTAAGTTGTGCATCATTACAAGTCACACCCAACTTGATTGGTTACTCTAAACAATTGTCATGGAAACTACACACAAGTATATTAGTTTTTGATTGATTGAACCTTGCTTGTTTTTAGAATTTGCTTCAAATTGGATTGACACTCCTTTTTGCTAAAACTTATTTACTAAACCTAAACCCCAATTCCCTTGGGACGATCTCGACTTACCCACCTTTACTACCACGGACGAGTATACTTGCTCGTATGTGTGATTAGAGAATTGGATAAATCGTGTTTATAAATTTTAAAACTTGAACACAACGACACACACATCAAGTTTTTGGCGCCGTTGCCGGGGACTTGTTAAGATTTTCTTGGTAGTTGGGCTTAGTAGTCTAAGTTTTTATTTTTAAAAAAGGTTAAAAAAAAAAAAAAAAAAAAAAAGTTTGGTTCGGACCAACCGAATCGGATGGATGTCCATCCGATCGGTTGGTGGTCTCGTTAACATTTTTTTTTAGTAATTTTTGTTATTTTATTTTTAGTTTTTGTGATTCATTAATATTGTGTTTAATTAGTAGAGTAATTAGATTAATTAATTTAGGGTATTAAAAAGTTTTATTATGTTAGTTAATGTAGTTAATTTATTAATTTTAATGTTTGGTAGTTTGATAGTTTTCATTGAATGAGTTTATAATTAGTTTTTATGGTCATTATTGAAGAGTTAAAAGTTAATCACATAGTTTAATGCTTGATAGTTAATTGTAGGATTATATTAATTAGTTTTAGTTATTAATTTATTCTTCTTTTTAGTTCTTCTATATTTTAGTTCTTCTATATAAAAAAAAAAAACACAAAAACAAGTTAAAAAGAGGTTGTCATTAGTTTAGTCTTATTAAAAAAAAAAAAAAAAAAAAATTATTTTCGATCGAACCGATCGGATGCTGCCCGCATCCGATTCGGTTGGTGAGAGTTCGTATTTTGCATTTTACCCATCCGATCGGATGGAAGGTGATACCGATCGGATGGTTGCCTCGGTAAAAGTTTTTATGATTTTTTATTTTTAGTTGTTTTGATGTTTTGATAGTTGGAAGTTGTTTGTTAGCTTGCTTTGGTTTGATATTTTGATATGGTTCGATTATAACTAACCCTCACGTTAATAGTTTGGTTTTGTTTTGTTTTGTGGTTATGTTATATTAGTGCTTAAGTAGAATGGAGAGTTTAAGCAATGTTTCGGAATATTTGAGACATTTGGAAGAGATGTTGAGAGATTCAGGAGATTCTTTGGAGAAGTTGGAAAACATTTTGGATGAAGCTAAGATTGGTTTAGAAAGAAAAGAAGAAGTTGTCGAAAGCAGTGTTTGTTTACCTAAGGAGAAAAGAGTGGTTGTGTTTACGCAAGCACCCCCTAAAGAGTTTGATGTACCATTTATGAGGTATGCTACACCATGTGGTGTGGAAGGAGTTAAGGCTTGGGATGCTCAACTTAATATGGAATATGGTGAGAATTACATTACGGAAGAAATGCTTAGTAAGCTTGGCTTTGTTAGGCTTGATTATGAGAATTATGGTAGGAAGATAGTGAGAGATGTGAATGTTAATATTCATGGTCATGTTTTCAAAATTGATTTTGTTGTGTTGGAATATGGAAATGTGGGTGAACCGGAAGTTATGTTTGGTAGAATTTTATGGTGAAAACTAAATGTAGGGTTGATTTTGCTATGGGAGAGATGAGAATTGATGTTGATGATGATATGGTAGAGAAGAAGGAAGGTAGAGGAGAGATTGTTAAAATGGGAAAGGCTAATCGCAAGAAAACACCACTTAACAAACTTACCCAACCCTCCACCCCTAAGAATGAGAGTAGTTCATCTAGTTCATCACCCAAATCACCTCAAGAAGTTAAACCATTGACTCAAGAACAAAAAGAAGCTGTTTTGGAGAACTTGGAAATGAAATTTAAGGAGCTTATGGAAGAGAAGCCGGTTATAGAAGTGTTGAACAATTACATGGTTTATCGTAAGAAGTTAGATGCGGTTATGATGGCAACAGCTAGGCTAGAGGATAAGAATTTTGATGAGTTTGCAAGAGAAAGGATAGTTGAAAATGGGTTGCCTAAGAAAGAGAGCGATCCGGGAAATTTTGTGTTACCCATTAAGGTGAATGGAACCGATGCAACGTATGCATTGGCCGATACAGGAGCAAGTGTGAATGTAATGCCATACCCGTTGTACAAAAGATTAGGACTTGGTAATCCTCAACCAAATCAATATAATCTTACTATGGCTGACAATTCAAGAGCAAAAGCAATGGGAGAAGTGAAGAATGTTAGAGTGCAAGTAGGATATCAAGCTTTCTTAGCCGATTTTCTTGTGCTTAATATCCCCGAAGATAAGGAGTTACCGTTGTTGTTAGGAAGAATGTTTTTGAGAACTTGCGGAGCTATAATAGATATGGGTAGAGGTACTATGACTATTAGTGATGGGATCTTGAAGCATACCTATTATCCTAAACCTAGAGGCAAGATTATTAAGGAAGTGCATGAAGATGAAGAAGAAGAAGACCATTTAGGTTGTTTCGAAGTTGGTAGAGATGAAGAGGGAAGGCCTAAGTATGGGCCGGTTGTCCCTAGTTACTTTGGTATTGAAGATGAGTTGGAAAGAGCATTAGCTATGGAGGTTTTCTATAACCCATTCAAGAATGTTTTTGTGTTCCATAAATTGACAGATTTTCTTGGATCCTTACCGGTTCAATTGAAGAATCTGGAATGGGGACCCGAAGGAGCTAGTGTTTACAAGAAAGAAGAAGGTGATGGAGAATGGCATGTGAAGTTTGATATAGTTTGTCCGGATGGAAGGAATTTTGCAAGGAAGTTTAAAACACAAATGACTAACCGAAAGTTATCCGGCAAATTTCAAAGTGAAGACATCTTGAAGCATGAATACTTTGAAGGTTGAAGGTTGAAGAGCAAAAGATGAAGAATAAAGCACAAGGCTTGTGCTAATGTTTGTTTTGTTTATTTTTAATGCATTTTTAATAGTAGTTTAATGTTTTGCATTTAAGTTTGATTTAAGTTTAAGACCTTTTGGTTACCTTGTGGTTTTATTAAGTTTTAATCTATGGAGTTAAGTTTTGTTTTAGAAGTTGTAGAGATAGATTGGATAACAAGTTGGGAGAATAAGTGTGTTGGTGGTATTTTTCTTAAAGTGAAGTCTTTTAAGGGAGTCAAATACTTTCCATTTGTTCTTGCAAGTGTTAAAGTATTGAAGAAAGAAGGAAAAGTGAAGTTTTGCAAAAATTCAATCCGAATCGGTTGGATGAAATACTGATCGGATGGAATGAAGTATATATACCCAAGATTTCAAAAATCATAAAAACACACACACACTCATTCCACCACACTTGGGGTTCATTAATTCGACCATTAGAAGAGTTTTAAGAGTTGCAGGAGAGTTGAAGGATCATCAATGGCACCAAAACAAGTAAGTAACATCATCAATTTGTGTCAATTAGGTTTTAATTCGAGTTGATTGAATTAGGTCAAAATTTAGGTGTTTTTGATATAGTTCGAATTAAGGCATGATTTTTCTGGAATAGATGGGTAAATGATTCAGGAAATCATTGCAAAAAGAATGAGATGGATTGATTAAGTTTTGAGGAAGAATGAATTAATTGATTTTTTGAATCATATGGGTCAAAACTTTGAATCGATTCTGGGTTGAAATTAATGATTTCCAGATGTTGTTTAGATGTTAACTAGTGTTCCTAGGATGATGCATTATGGATTAGAACATCAATAAGGTTTGATTTCGAATATGTTCATAGGTTCTAAGATTGATCATGCGAGTATGTTATGGATATGATTTAGAGATAAGTGGGATGTGTAGAGACCATAGTGATTGATGAAATGCTGGATAGGGAAAAGTGGAACTAGATAGGATTGATTTGAAGTCGGAAAATTTTTTGTTTTGGATACAGTACGTACAACCGATTCGGTTGCGAGTTGCTACCGATCGGCTGGACAAGGTCATAATTCCATCCGATCGGATGGAGAGAGTTACCGATCGGATGGAGCCCTCGGTAAAACTTTTTGAAAAATTTCAAAACGAATCTTTTGGACTTCTAAATCATCTAACCTTGTTTCTTATACTCTTATACTAACGAATAATCATGATTTCTACAGTGTTATCTTGCAGGTGGATCAGGAATCGCGAAAAGAACGAGAGAAGGAATTAGAAAGAGAGAACAGATGCCGATACCGGAATGTCACCCCAATCTATTGTGGAAAGGGGAGGATGCGAGTGTTCGAAAAGCTTTTAGTGCTATACTTCTTAAGATTGGCGGATGGGTGATTCATTCACCAAGAATTATGAACTGGAATGACATGAAAGAGCTTGGTTGTGATGAGTTTCTGGAAGACATGTTTTCTTATTAGGATTCTTTGGGATGGACGAATTTTGACTTCCAACATGTGGATGAAAGCATTGAGCATAAGGGAACTGATATACAAGGAATGGTGCTTAGAATTTTTATGTTCAATGAGGGTGAAAGAAAAGATCACTGATATCGGTGTTACCACCGATAAATTCCTCGAATTCAGACTAGGGGGACAAAAACACGAGGTTACACTATTTGAATTTGGAAACCTATTAGGTTTATATTCGGACGAAGATTTATGTAATAGGGATTTCAAATTTTTGGTAATGAGTGGAGGAAGAAATAAAAATAATTTTGATGCGAACGGATACTGGGAGAGGATTAGTACGGAAAACAAGCTAGTGTTTGGAGAAAGTGAAGTGTCGACAATCAAGAAACCGTTGTTACGTGTGCTTCATAGGATAATAGTGCAGTCATTGTTACATAGGACGTCTGGTATGGAATTGATTTATGAAGATGATTTATGGGTACTACACGCACTAGATGAGAAGCATCCCTATAGGCATTTGAACGTAGCATGGGTAAAAGTGCAACATTTGCACAAACACGCAGCAGATAGGACAAGAAATTACATATGTGCGGGGCATTTTATTTCTCGAATTGCTAGGAATCTTGGGTTGTTTAATGAAAAGGAAATGAGCGATTTTGGAGAACCAGTTGTTCCATGGAGTATTGATATAAAAAAGTTCACAAATCTTAGAGAGAGCAGGAATGGAAAGTTAAGAGGACTTCCAGAAGTCTTAGATATTCAGCCAATAACCACCTGGGATGGTTTATGACTATGGTTTCAAAATAATGATGGTTGAACTATTTCTATTTTCTATTTTCTACTACTTTAACTTTAACTCTTGTAGGATTTATTTGTTTTAATTTTGGTTTGTTTGGATTATTTTTATTTTTATTTTGTTTGGTTTATTGTTTTTGGTATTTTGTTTTGTATGTTTCGAGCATAGTTTGCAGTGTTTGCAGGGGAAGAGTTGACGGAAGCTTAGTGTTGATCAATATTTGGAGTTGGAAGGACTCATGAGATTACTTGTGATCAACTAGGCCTATGCTAATTTTTCCCGGGTAGTTTTTTTTTTTTTTTTTTTTTTTTTTTTTTTTTTTTTTTCCTATTTTTCTTTCCCATTTCCTTTACTTTGAAGTTCGTTTTATTACATTGAGGACAATGCAAAACTTAAGTGTGGGGGAGGGAAGAAAATAGGAAAGATTGGTTTTAATTTTTAATTTTTAATTTTTTTTTTGGATTTTGGATTTCAAGAACTAGAATGTGTGAATTTATTCGCCTTTGATTTTTCTAGTTGATAGATCAATTGATTCAATGGTAAATAATAAGGTTATTTGAAAAAATATTTAGAATGTAGTCAAGTTTTGAGAGTTTTTGGTAACTATTGCTAAGTACATTTTACCACCACTTTAAATTGTGAGGATTCATGCCTTATATTTCGTATGAGTGTGCCGGTGATTATGTCAATTCTAGAACTTGTACTTGTTATGCATTACGGTTAAAATTACTTTCAAGTAATAAAATATATTCAAATGATAAGAGGCAAATTAGGATTTTCACCAAATGGCCTTCCGTTTACAATACATTTTTGCTAACCACATTGGTTAGTTGTCCTTAGTAATTGGAACCCATTTGTTAGCATTATATGCTAGATACCCTTAGTTACACCCTTTTGAGCCTATCTTTTCTTTTGAATTAACCCAGAAAATTATTGCACCATACACCTTAGACTTTCCCGAATCAAGTCCAAATGAAGTTCGAAACTATTTATTTTTGATGATTGCATGATTGACCACACCTTGTATGTGTATATGTTGTTCCAATGAAGAAGGAGGTCGCTACTCTTATTTATATTTTTTTTGTAGCGTGTGCTCATCCAAAGTGTGGGGGTGTTATTATTAAAAAAAAAAAAAAAAAAAAAAGAGAAAAAAGAAAAGAAAAGCCAATGAGCTATGTATGTATGAAAATAAGATAGTCAAGGAGCTATTATGGAAGATGGAGTTTATATGAAATGCGGAATAATGATCGAAGAAGTTTGGTGGAGTAATCATTTGTGATGTAAAGAGTTAGGATAGAATTTGGGCTTGATTCTTGTTTGTTTTTATTTTTATAGAACCAAATCAAAATCCCATGTCTTATCCCTTTCCCTTACCAATTACTTTATTCGAGCATTCGGATTTAGTGATGGCTTTGTTTAGATATGTAGCACATGTATGTTCTAGTGACCATCCGAGTTTTTGGGTAGTTGAAAAGCGTTGTTAGCGATCTGGTGAGTAAATTGGTGACCATCCGTTATGCAAGTAACGTCGTTAGCAAACAAAGGCACGATCTAGTGACCATCCGTTGCTTGACTACACAAGGATTCGTTGTTAGCGAGCTATGATGTTCTTGTATGAAATATCTATACATTAACTAGGTAATCAAAACCCTTTTGAAGCCTAAACCCAAATTAAAGACCTCTTTGATGTTTTATTTTGTTGTTTTGATACAAGTACAAGCTTATGGTAAGAGACATGAATCGCGTCTGAGCAATTGAGTGATCTACAATCAAATCTACTATCGAGAGTTGTGTGAATTTAAAAATTTCCTTTGTGAGGTGTTTGGTGATGTTAACAAAGCTCGATTTAACTTGCATACATTTCAAGGATTTTTTTTTCATGAACGTAATGAAAATACCATTGAGTTCAGTTTTTCTAAAAATTAGACTTGCTTGAGGGCGAGCAAAACTCAAGTGTGGGGGATTTGATAACGCTTAAATCTAACATGTTTTTAGGTGCGTTATTGCTAGTTTTGTGCATCATATTTGGTTATATTTGTGTGTATTTGTTGCTAAATGATGAAAAAGTGTGTATGCAAGTAAATATAGCCAAGTACAGGAAAAGTGGAGGAAAATACGAAGAAATGAAGAGATTATGCACATAAGGAGAATTACGAGAAAGAAACCACATGATACTTCAAAGAATTGATTAGACCAAGACTTCTATGCCTTATATATCAAGAAAAGATCAAGTTCTATAAAAGAAATCAGTGGTACAGCAAAGGATCAAGCACGTAACGAGAAAAGAAAAAAGAGAAAATAAAAGTTGCATGGCAGAGTCATCCATCCGATCGGATGCTGCCCGCATCCGATTCGGATGGGTTGAAGTTTGAGACACCGAGAGCTCCAACCGATCGGTAGGAGCCAAATACCGATCGGTTGGCCGACACTGAAGTTACAAAGTTGCATTTAATGATGAATTTAAGCCCCATAATCATAGAGGCTTATCATTTCTCGGATGTTAACTCATATGGGACGTTTTTACTTGAAGAATAAGGGTTTCCTCACTTATTTAAGGAACCCTTAGTTAGTTTACAAAGAGAGTTCTTTTGGGGAAGTGACATAACCTAAAAAAGCTACACCACCTTATTATTGTTGCCCGAAAGCTTGTAGTTACTGTGAAAACGTCCAGGAGATCTTGAGTTCGAGTCTCAAGAGTTGCGTCCGTGTGTGGAGTTGTTTACGTGTGATAATAGGCGATTGGAGGAGTGTGGATTGCTATAGTTCCACAATTCTAGTTCTTGTAATTCCTTGATTAGGTATTTCTTGTTGAGTTATCATGAACTACTTTTACTTTTACTATATGATGAATGAAAGTTTGGTTAATTACTTGTGTTTGATTATGATTGTTATGGAGTAATTTGAGTTATACTTGTGTGTGGATGATGTGACAATTGTTGGAGTAATCTTATCATAGTGATGCATGAAAACATATCTTGTTTTATGAGTTTGTTGAGATAAAATCTAATCTTGCTTAATTGGTTGGTAAAAACAATTTCAAAGATTCACAAAGGCCGAAAGGAGTTTTCTTTATGTTTTTATTCCAAAAAGTTAGTAAGGATTCGTAGGAATTCTTAAGATAAGAAATGCTTTCAAACAACAAAAGGACTTAATAGAATTATCGTAATAGTTAATCATGGCCGAAAGGAGTTAACTAGGAGATTGAATTCTTAGATATGATTTCTCATGATAAAAACCATTGATTGTGAATCATTCATTTTAAGTTGTGCATCATTACAAGTCACACCCAACTTGATTGGTTACTCTAAACAATTGTCATGGAAACTACACACAAGTGGTTTTGCAACCTTACAACAGGTTTTACCTCTCGAGGGATCTCAAGAGGCTTACAACCCCACCAGGCAGTGTACCTGACTGATGTAGTATAGTGTAGTGGTAAGTACGGGGGATTGATCGTTCTCCACAGGGAATAGTGTTCGTTAGGTATGAAAAACTACTCTAATAGGTCTAAGGGTGAGAGAAGATTCTTTTTATGTTTTTATAATTTTTTATGAAAGCAAGTAAAATCTCGGGTTTGAAAGAGTGGGCGGAATTAGTTGCTAGTCAACTAACCCAAGTTACTACGAATGCAAATAAAATAAAATAACAGAAAATGAAAAGGTTGGTAAAACTTATGTGGAGAGAAATGTGTTTACTTAGATTTCCTTACTCCCTAACTATCTTTTACCGGTTGATTAGTGTGTATTAATTGCGTGGATGACGGGTGTATTCCTTAATACCATTCGTGGGGTGGCGTACGTACTTCCCCAACTCTATGAACTCCTACTTCACTCCTATGTCGAGCCGGCTAGGAAGCTCCTAACATGGGATCACTAGAATTCGCTCATGCATTAAATACAACCATAAAAACCTTTAGTACGCATTGGTTCATGTTTCTTAAGACGTTCAAGCAAGTTACCGAATAGGAAGTTAGCCAGTTTTCTTAAGCCTAACATAGATAAACAATCATCCAATACAACTAATAACACACTAATAACCAATAATCAATAGCTAGGTTTCATTAGATCTAAGCAAACACAAAGAAAACCTAGCCTAGCATGTTAAACAAAAGACAAGAACAAGATAGAATCAAACAACACATAGACATATTGAATGATTAATTGATAACTTATCTTCAATGTAACATGGAAGATCTCAAGGCAAAAAGCCTTGAAAAAGCTGCTAAAATCGTCTTAGGGTTTTTCTCACACAAAGTTCCACAATAAGTTCCACACTAATGACAAAAAATTGCAAAACTATATATAGACTTTCAGATCTGACGGTGTCACGTTATGGAGTGTGACGCCGTCACCTCGCCGCTTTTAGGGTTCCCGGATGGCCTTCCTGACGCCGTCCCTCTTTAGCTCTCCAAAATCCGTTCTGGCTTATCAAGGCTTGACGCCGTCAGAATTAGGCGTGACGCCGTCCCACTTTAACTTATACCGTGACGACCTTGATCAGATTAAAGGGTGACGCCGTCAGAATTCCCATGCAAATTTCTCTGGCTTATCATGAGTAATTTTCATATCCACCTTTTTCTTGCCAAGCCATGACGCCGTCTAGACCAATATCTGACGCCGTCTAAGGTATTTTTTAGCCGATTTTGAGACTTTGTCGTTTTCTTCACTTTTATGCTCCAAAAACGTCCAAAATGCTTCCTTTTCCAGATTTCTTCTCAAAAGTACCTAAAATGACAAAAGGAACGATTTAGGGCAATATTTGATCAAATAAATACGATTTAGGGCTTAAATGACCCCCTAAAAGCGGTACACTTTTCGCTTCATCAAATACCCTTACACTTGAGATTTGCTTGTCCTCAAGCAAATGCGCTTTTATTCTAATCAAAATACAAGTTAGGGGTCATTTAATGCTAACATAAAAGTAATTACAACAAATATTCGTTCCACTTTAATCATAATAAGCACGGAGATTACAAACTAGCACCTCACAAGTAGTGTTTAGATACTCACATCTCTCAAGTGTCATCAAAATAAATCTCATAAATGAAAACGGATAATATCTCTCACTACCTGTCATAGCAAATAGATTACCATAGGCTTGGGAAAGGATCGAAAACCTCCTCCACTAGGCGTAAGCACCTAAGACAAACTATCAAAGAGGGCTTTTAAACGGGTTATAACGTTAGGTGTAGGGATATGATAAACACGGTTTTGTTGGATAAGGGATATTTTACTGGTGGCGAGTTAAAGATCTTGATCAATTGCATGTACTATACAATGTTGCTAAGCCAAGACTCGACTCAATCTTAAGCTAAAAACAAAATAACAAAAACATAAAATAAACATAAAATGAAACGGGATGGTAGTCCGTATGTTTTTTCTATTTTTCATTTTCTCATTTTTTTGAATTTTTCTTGATTTTTTTTTTTTTTTTTTTTTTTTTTTTTTTTTTTTTTTTTTTTTGTGTGCATACACTTTTGCCCTACCATCCAAAATAATACATCATAGGGGCGTTGCATTCCCCTTACACTTGAACTTTTACATAACTTTACAAATAACTATTCTAATGACTCGAATTAAGATAATCAAAACACTTGGAGTACTTTTAAAAATATTTAGCACATATGGGGGTAATAATGATGTTCTTCCCCATTACTCCATTACACTAGTACTTTACCCATGAGTCCCAATCATCCCAAAATAATATGTACAAGGATATGACTCGACTTAGCAACCATGTAATCAACTAGATAATTAACTTGGGTTTAAACAAATGTTGTCACAATAATGCACTAAAAATGAGTGCATACAAGGTAGGCTAAGGCGATTTGGGTGTACATTTTAGTGGGGTGTAAACAAATTCTTCCTTTAAGTAAAATGCTTAAAGGTTGAAACAAAAAGATAGGCTCTGAGGGGTGTACTAGGGGTATCGTGTACTAAAAATGAGTACAACGCAAAGGGTGTGGGAGAATTACTTGACCAATGTAGCCAACGTAATTATAACAAAATCACAGGTGTAAAACAATGGGTTAATCCTAATGCCTCTTATCATGTAGTAAATCTAACTACACGAATGTAGTCTCACTTGTGGCCTCGGAATGGTCCTAACGCAAGTTCTAGAATCTAAGTGCTACCGGTACACACATCATAGCATAAATGCTTTTCCTACCAATTCTAGGGGCGAACCTCACATATTTGGGGGTGGAAAATTTTTTAGTGGTACGGTTTTTGTGCTAGTCATATAACTCCTATCCGTGAGATGCTCATTAAGATCAAAGTTTCACTCCTATATGTTGTAAAAAATTTTAAATTTGGCACTAAAATTGCCCTAACAGGTATTTATCTCAGTTTTATTACACATCTACTATTAAACAAACAAAAATCAAGCGTAAGAGCATTCTCTAATCGTACTTTTACCCCCCTCCCCCCTTACACTTAAGATGAACATTGTCCCCAATGTTCAAATAACAAGATGTAAAAGCATGAAGTAAAAGAATGAAATCAAATACTCCCCTGATTCGTTCGGTGGATAATGAAGTAACATGGTTAAATCTTCTTCCAAAGAGAATGTAGAAGCTCCATAGACTAATGCATCGCCATAAGCTTGATCCAAAAACATTTCCTTGTCCAAAATAACCTGTTAAACCTGAGAAAACAAAAACGAAAACCTGCATAACATCGGCGGGATAAACTCTATATATAAGGATATAATGCTTGTGGAATGATAATTTTGCAGATTCCTGGAGATTATAAGTTAGAGATTTAATAAAAACTTTTTATGAAAACAAAACTTTCAAAAATTTTCAGAAAATTAAACCTGACGCCGTCAGGTTGTAAAGCCTAACGCCGTCAGAAATGATCTGACAGAATTCTCATGTTACGTTTCCGGAAAATTTTTGGAAAAACCTACACCTTACTTCCTGGAAATCCTGCAAAACATCATTATGACTCGATACAAGCATTTGACTCAAACAAATACTAATATGTATGTTAATTTATTATTATTACGATTCATGTTCATTTGTTCTAATAAACCGATTTAGATTTCCCTTACACTTAACTTTTGCAAAATACCTTTATATGTAGTTAAGACGAAGTTAAAAACAAGATAAAGCATTTTCACAATTTACTTTTGAACATGAATCAATAAGAATAAAAATTAAACACACATACGGAAACAAATAAAATCAAACAAACAAACAAATAAACACACAAAGCAAATAAAACTTGGGTTGCCTCCCAAGAAGCGCTTTTCTTTATTAACGAGTCTTGTAGCTAGACTCAAAGTCACGTACATTACGTGACTTCTTCATCAAAAGTTATGTCTTCCTCATTGATCATTTCATTACCATTCTCTAGATAATGCTTGACTCGTTGTATATTCACAGTGAATTCTCTATCTTCGTCGTCAATCAACACAACGGCTCCTGTTTTAGAGGAGCTCCTTACGGTAAAAGGTCCATACCATCTAGATTTAAGTTTTCCCGGAAATAGCCTTAAGCGAGAATTATACAATAATACCTTGTCTCCTTCCAAAAACACCTTGGGTCTCTTAATCCGTTGGTCATGCCATCTTTTTGCCCTTTCTTTGTATGTAATGGAAGATTCATAAGCCTCTAATCTCAATTCATCGAGCTCTTGGAGCTGTAAGAATCTATTTGTTCCCGCAACCGTATAATCCAAATTACAAGCCTTAAGTGCCCAATATGCCTTGTGCTCCAGTTCTACTGGAAGGTGGCATGCCTTGCCATATACCATACGGAACGGGGTTGTCCCGATTGGTGTCTTATAAGCGGTTCGAAATGCCCACAAAGCTTCATCGAGCTTAAAAGACCAATCTTTTCGGTTTTGATTGACCGTTTTCTCCAATATTCTCTTTATGGCTCTATTAGTGTTTTCGACTTGACCGTTGGTTTGAGGATGGTAAGCGGTGGAGAATCGGTGAGAGACTCCATATCTTTTCATAACTTTCTCCATTTGCGAATTGCAAAAATGGGTCCCCCTGTCACTAATAAGAGCCTTCGGAATTCCGAACCTAGCGAATAATTTTTTTAAGAAATGAATGACTACCCTAGCGTCGTTAGTCCTAAGGGCTTGTGCTTCCACCCATTTTGAAACATAATCAATGGCCACCAAGATGTATTCATTCCCACCTGAAGATGGGAAGGGTCCCATGAAATCAATTCCCCAAACATCGAAAACCTCGCAAACTTGTATATAATTCTGTGGGGCTTCATCCCTCCTCGAGATATTTCCAGCTCTTTGACACGCGTCACAGGTCTGTATCATTTCCTTCACATCATGAAATATTGTAGGCCAATAGAATCCCGCGTCGAAGACCTTTCGTGCAGTAGTGTTCATTCGGTGATGTCCTCCCGATGGACCTGCATGACACTCTTTCATAATTCTGACAGCCTCCTTTTCCGAAACACAACGCCTGATTACCTAGTCCGGACATCTTCGGAATAAGAAAGGTTCATCCCAAAAGTAATACTTTAATTGATTGAAGAATCTCTTTTTTTCGTGCCTGCTCATATGCTCAGGAATGACTCGACTTGCCAGGTAGTTAGCATAATCCGCATACCATGGTTCAGAATCATTTATTGACATGAGCTGCTCTTCAGGAAATGACTCCCGAATCTCACTCTTGTCAGATTCAGCGAGGCTGGGGTTTTCGAGGCGAGAGAGATGATCAGCTGCAAGATTCTCTGCTCCTTTCTTATCACGAATCTCAACATCGAACTCTTGCAATAGTAGGATCCAACGAAGTAACCGTGGTTTAGCATCTTGTTTAGCGAAAAGATATCGAATAGCTGAATGGTCCGTAAAAACAACCGTTTTAGAAAGGACAAGATACTGGCGAAACTTATCAAAAGCAAATACCACGGCTAGTAATTCCTTTTCAGTGGTAGTGTAGTTTTCTTGAGCAGGATTCATGGTTTTGCTAGCGTAGTATATTGGCTGAAAGTGTTTGTTAAGCCTTTGGCCTAATACTGCTCCAACAGCATAATCGCTAGCATCGCACATGATTTCAAAGGGTAACTCCCAGTTAGGGGTGACCATAATTGGGGCTTAGGTAAGTTCCTGCTTCAATCGATCGAATGCATCCTTGCACTCTTGAGAGAAGTCGAACGGGGCATCCTTCATGAGCAACTGGGTCATTGGTTTAGCTACCTTTGAGAAATCTTTAATGAATCTCCTATAGAAGCCAGCATGACCCAAAAAGCTACGGATTGCCTTGACAGTTGTTGGATAGGGAAGTTTGGATATAGCTTCAATTTTTGCCCGGTCTACTTCAATTCCACTTCCTGAAATTTTGTGCCCTAGCACAATCCCTTCTTTTACCATAAAGTGGCACTTTTCCCAGTTTAGTACCAAGTTAGTCTCCTCACAACGTTTGAGCATTTTCTCAAGGTTAGCAAGACAACGATCAAAAGAGTTTCCAAAGACTGAAAAATCATCCATGAAGACCTCCATGCTGTCTTCTATTAACTCATGGAAGATTGCCGTCATGCAGCGCTGGAAAGTGACGGGGGCGTTACATAGTCCAAAGGGCATTCGCTTGTAGGCGAAGGTGCCATAAGGGCATGTAAAAGTAGTCTTTTCTTGGTCCTCAGGAGCGATAGGGATTTGGAAATACCCTGAGAACCCATCTAGGAAGCAGTAGTACTCATGCCCTGCTAACCTTTCCAACATTTGGTCGATAAATGGGAGAGGGAAATGATCCTTTCGGGTTGCATCATTCAACTTCCTATAATCGATGCACACACGCCATCCAGTTACTGTTCGTTGAGGCACTAACTCATCCCTATCGTTCTTTACTACCGTCATTCCTCCCTTTTTTGGTACAACCTGTACAGGACTTACCCATGGACTGTCGAAAATTGGGTAAATTAGCCCTGCATCTAGGAGCTTAATGACTTCCTTTTTTACGACTTCCTTAATGTTGGGGTTTACTCGCCTTTGAGGTTACATGGTGGGTTTATAATCCTCCTCCATGAGTATTTTATGCGTGCAAAAAGTAGAGTCAATCCCCTTGATGTCGGCTACACTCCATGCTATAACTCCTTTATATTTTTTTAAAACTCCTAAGAGTTTATCCTTTTGTTCACTTTTCAAGGAAGAGCTTATGATTACCGGAAGTTGATCTTCCCCTTGGAGGAAAGCATATTCAAGGTTGTTCGGGAGTTCCTTGAGTTCTACCGCAGGTGGCTCGATGATGGAGGGTTTAAGTTTGTTCTCGGGTTTACGAAGCTCAAGCTGTTCGATTTCTTGTCTGGGATAGAAGGAGACTGCGTTTACATCCATAGTCTTCTCCTCCTCAAAGATGGGTAAGAAAGCCTCATCTCGCAACCAACCAGCTTCTATTTGTTCATCTATACAATTGTCAATCTCGTCGGATAGTTCATCGATTTCTTCGATGAAATACAGCTGATTATCTGCTTCGAGAGAAAGATTCATTGTGTCCTTGATGTCGAAGGTTAAGCTATCGGCCCCTACTCGTAAGGTCAGTTTGCCGTCGTGAACATCAATAACAGCACGAGCAGTTGCAAGGAATGGCCTCCCCAGAATGATAGGCACTAGGTCATCTTCTTCCATTTCTAAGATGATGAAGTCAACTGGAAATTTGAACCTCCCTGCCTTAACCAACACATTTTCACATATTCCTAAGGGGTATTTGACTGATCTATCGGCTAGTTGGATGTTCATACGGGTAGGTTTCAATCCAGAATACCCTAATTTGAGGAACATGGAATGCGGCATAAGATTGATACTTGCTCCTAAGTCGGATAAAGCATTCTTGACTGAAAGAGATCCTATTGAGCAGGGCAAGGTGAAACTACCTGGATCGTCCACCTTCTTCGGCAGCCCTCGATGAGTCACCACAGATCATTCTTCTCCTAAGGTTACAAGACCCTCGAGCCCTTTTCTGTTGGTTAGCAACTTCTTGAAGTATGTACTATACTTGGGCATATGGTAACATGCATCAAGAAGGGGTATGGTGACGACCGAATTCTTCAAATATGACAAGAATCTTTTATTATCATTTTCGACCTTTTGATTCTTGAGACGGGACGGGTATGGGACTTTAATGGGCTGTTTGGTTGGAGTAGGTGGAGAGGGAGTTACCGGAGGGGTTTGTTCGGGATTTTCATCGTTCACATTATCTTTCTCTTCATGAGGGGTGTTGGGTTCCATGACGTTAGATTGTTGAGCTGGGTAAGGTGGGTCCTTAGTAGTTGTTCCAGCACGAGTGGTGATGGCGAGTAAGGGATCTCTTTGAGGTTCGCCAAGGCCGTCGAGAGTGGCGTTGAGTTCTGCGAATTTGGCCCTCATGTCGTTTTGTTGGCTATTGATAAGGTTGTCGAGACCATTTAGTTGCAGATTCTTTTCAAACGTGAAATGCCCAAGATCATCCTCAAAAGTGCTCCTAACCTTATAGTCAGGATATTCTCCTCCTCCCTCTTCTCTCACAAGATTTCCCCAAGGGGTGAAATCATTGTTTTGGTAGAAAGTTAAGAGCGAAGGATCATCGAAGATGTCGTGGCTTGACAAGCATGCTTGTTCGGTGGTGGTATTATCCTCGCATTCCTCCACTTCATGCGGGCCACCACATTGGTCGCAGATCAAGTATGGGTTTGACAACCGTTTAGTTGGTTGTGACTTGTCTAGATAAGAGACTTGATCATTCATTCTACTCAACCGGTTAGCAAAAGGAGGCTCTTTCATGATCTTGGAAATGCTCATGATCGAATCGGGTTCATCCCAGGTATCGTCTTGATCATTTGCGTATTCCTCAATTCTATTCCATCCTTCCTCAACACTTAGGTTGGCTATTTTTCCTTTTACCGAATTATTAATGCCACATTGGTCGCTTTTAGGGACACTGTCATAAAAGATTTGGACCAGAAGCCAGAGTTCAATGCCATGATGAGGGACTTGTCTAATCAGATCTTTGAATCTGTTCCAGGATTCGTGAATGGGTTCAGCTGGTCCAACATGGAAGCGGAAGATTTCGTCTCTTAACGTTGAAGTTCTTCCTATTGGAAAGAATTTCTCAAAGAATTTTGAGACAAGCTGTTCCCATGTGAAAATGGATTCGGAGGGAAGTTGGTTATACCAGTCTCCGGCTTTTTCATAAAGGGTGAAGGGAAAGAATCGCAGCCGGGAGGTATCTCTAGTGGCTCCGTCCGTATGGAGGGTATCCACTATTTTCAGGAAGTCCTTGATGTGTTGGATTGGATCTTCAGTTTTCAATCCGTGAAAGTTGCATACACTTTGGACCAGCCAA
>CP139507.1:139546287-139748615 GCA_021014915.2 Artemisia tridentata subsp. tridentata | reverse complement strand
TTAGATATAGAATATAACAAACTACGTAAAATCATTCCAAAAGTCATAAGTAACAATAAGTTCTTAAAAACCAAAAAGGAACTTTTAGAAAATAAAATTCGTAGGTTAAAAGAAAAAGTTATAGGATTAGAAAAAGACAAAAGTATTAAAACATGTGTATCATGTCAGAAACTAAAACGCGAAATAGAAACGATAAAGCTTACACAGTTTGATTTTATCAAACAAAACTCCAAACTTAAGAGATTTGATAAGCACCTAAACTGTGTAGATGACGTAATGAGGTTACTAAAAATACTTCATGGTAGTTTCAAACCAGATTTTATGAAAAATGGTTACTTAAGTGACTTTCAGAATCAAACGACAAAAGAAAATAAAACTACCTCAACTGAGTCAGAGACCCACGGATCCTACGGATCCAAAACTTTGGATCCGTCAAGTATATCCAAGGGATCCGTAGGTACAGTAACTAAACAGAAATGTCATGATTTGGATAATACTAAACTTGTTAAAGTATCTAGAGAACCTAGCACTAGTACAAGTATAAGAAAAGATAAGAATAAAGTTAAAAGAACAGTAGACACCTCATTCTATGAAGGAACCATGTTTAGAGAACAACTAGCCTCAATTCCCTTTGATTATCTCCTAGACATCAGTGAACCTTGGTAATGTTATGTTTAACCCAAATGGACCCATGAGATATTGGGGACCAAATGTTTGAATTTTCATTAGGTATGCTTAAGTTAGATCCAGATGAATGGATTTAAAATTAATGGGACTTGAAGACACATTGCGAGAAACAAATGAATCTTCTCAACCTACAATGTGTACTAAGGAGGTAACATCATATTCAATAGCAGTCTAAAAAAAGATCATCGGAAAAGGTACAAGATCTCTTGACTCTCTCTCTGTTGATGATGATTGCTCTCATAGATTATCTAAGTTTTAAGCTTGCTTAATATAAGTCAATTGTGCTGCATATAGTATCACATTTCTTTTAGTGATAATGGAAGTAATATATTTATGGATTAATAATAGGATAAGGTGTTTTAAACCTCTATGATAAGATATTGGATAAAACACCTAAAGATAAATGTTGTCTTATCAACTTGGACCAAAAATCATCTATATGACATCAATGTTTAGGTCTCGTCAATGTAAGGTTAAGTTAATCCTTATTATAGGATATTGTTAAAATCCTAACCAAGTTGAACTAAAACCAACTCTTTTATGATGCTTGCAAAATACATGTTCATAATAATAATTAGACATGTTGTAAACACATCCACATATATTTTAAATCAAGTTCTAATTAAAATTTGTCTTTACTTCATATAAATTATACCTTAGGATATCTTAAAACAATTAGGAAGAAATTGCTTCATTTTTAACACAAAAGATTATCTCACCAAAATCCACATATAATTGTATGAAGGTGCATTTCTTGGGTATTCTCAAAATTGTAAAGCATACTTAGTTTTAAAGAAACCTCAAGAATCAAGTAGATGATGATTTAGTTGAACATTGAGATCTTAAACTCAAAATGAAAGAAATTTTATTTATATTGTTTCAACTAAATTGATCCTAAAAATAAGGATATAAAGGATAAATCTTTAATAATGTTCAAATATTATTAGGGATTTAGGAATAAAAATAATCTACATTTGGACATACACATAAGTATCTCAACTTGACATCAAAAGCATATATAAGACATCCACCCGGCTTTGCCGTATTTGTAAACTTAAGAAAGAATTTTACAAACTTAAGCAAGCATCAAAAGATTGGTATGATCAACTTAACACTTCCTTAGTAGACCGTAAGTTCACAACGAACCTAGTAGAAAATACTGTCTTTTCTAAGAAAGAATGATCACACACTATTAGGATGACATTGTATCAGGCTCAACTTCATCTTAGATCTCCAAAAATTTAAAAATGGGATATTTTCAAACAATCTAAGTATATCAAGGATATGCTTAAGAAAAATTGGTCTTGAAGATTTAAAACCATTTGAAAACATTCATGTTCTCCGAAACTATACTCATCAAGGATGAAGATAGTGAATCCATAGATGGCACTAAATATTAAGAAATGTTTGGTAGAATACTCTATCTTATGGCTAGTATACCAAACATTATGTTTAATGTTTGTATGCACTCGTTCAAGAAAATCCCAAAATCTCTCATCTTAAAGCCATCAAACGAATATTTAGGAACATAAAAGGCACTACACATTTAGGATTATGGTATCCCAATGAAACGGGTATAAAAACCACAGTGTATGTTAACACTAACTACACCGGTAATAATGTTAATAGGAAAAGTTCAAACTATATGTGTACTAGTGTGAGACATTGTATCACATCATGATTTACTAAGAAACAAACAGCCCTCGCTACTTCAACAATCAAGGCAGAGTGTGTCTACAAGTACTATGGATGGAGCAGGTTCTCGTCATTTATAATATTCAACTCAATAACATCTCTCGCATGTTGCAACAACAATGCAACTATCAATCTCAGCAAAAATCTAGTCCAACTCTCTAGAACCAAACACATGGAAGTTTATCATCATGTTCTTCGTGACAATGTTTAAATTGAGAAAGTTTCTCAAAGAACAACATTGCGAATCCTCTCACAAAACACCTCAAGAAAGAACCTTCTTCTATCTAGGACTTATTGGAACTTAGTGAGTAGTCAAAACATTCGTTCGAATTCTAGTTCAACCAAAAAACGGCAATAACCAAACAACATGTTCTGATCCCGCGGATCCCTTCGATAACGAAAGTGGATCCCTTGTTTTAGATCCGCCGGATCCGTAGCTTGCTAAGACAGACTCTCAACAATAACAAGCACTCCTTACTATTCATTACACTCATTAAAAACATAAACCCACTAATTGTCGACCCTTATCATTCTAAACTCAAAAATTAGGTCACTCTCCACAATTAACTTGTTCTTAATTGATAACTGTAAGTATCCTAATCCATTTTAATTTCTTTTCTGTGTCTAGAATTCATATTGGTTGCACAAAATCAAAAATTAGGAATTATGCATTATCAAAAATCATGAAGCATTTCAAAAATACTTATCAAATCATGTTTTTCTTAATTAAATACTACAATAATCATCAAACACTCCATTAAAAAAATTAACTAGGAAAAACATCCTTCAATCATTGTTCATACAAAATCAAAAACGTTATGAATGCTTAAGGAAATACATAACCCATATGTATTTTTGGATACATTCAAATCAGGAGCGTTTGGATTATCTCACATTTTTACTACAAAAATTTGCATCAAAGGAGTTGAGATAATCGCACCTCCACATTGTCCCCATGTAGGCACACACAAGAAAAATTTATACGTATTTAGATAATTTCGACTAAAACTATATAATTTTTAGAAAAATCATGCCTCCCGCTACTAATTATGATCACAAAAAGACTACCAAGTACCTACCCAAACATCATCAAACCAAGGGACTCACAGAAGCTCAAGTCAAAAATTTTAAAGCTTTAGAAAGTCGTTATGTTCATGAAGGCATAACTATAGACTCATCATTCTTAGAAAAAAACAAACATCCGTGAACAATTGGCCGCTATCCAATTTGATGCACTCCTAGACATAGATGAGCCTATCATTCCTAGGTTAATTCTTGAGTTTTATGCTTCCGTGAAACTTAGCACTGACGACCTTGGATCTTTTAGCATCCATTTCAAAGTAAACCAAAATCACTACAATTTCCCTTTGGATCAATTCGGAGAAGTTTTAGGTATTCCAAGTCAAGGAACCTGTTTTTACTCAGACAAATGGCCACTAAACATCTTAGATTCCAACCTTGGTCATAACCACCCATACGTCACACCTCTCACTTCCAAGGAAATTATCCGTGAACATCTCTTTAATCCTAGAACCAGCCCAACTAAGAAAATCAGAGGCAAACAAATAAGTCGAGATCCATTTGCTATGGAACTCAATGAACTCAAACCTGAATTTAAGAAACTTGAGGAGATTCTTAGAGCCAACGTTAGCCTATGCTACATGCTCTACTGTGTGTCTACACATCAACAATTCAATCTAGCCTACTATATCGCCAAAAGAATGTCCGATATACCTGTCTTAGGTACCACCGCAATGCCATATGGAATGCTTCTTACACGTCTGTTTAGAGCCTCCATTCCTATTCCTCAAGACTCATATGGCTTTGTTCCAGACTACATCGAAATCCCACATACCTTCGTTCCACTTAGTGACCACAGAATAGCAGTAGGGAAAGGAAAACGGGCTTACATCTCAACCTCATCTTCATCATCATCGACTAGCGACGAAGATGGTTTACCTAACTCTAGGATTCCTCCACTCGATTACTTGCGTCAACTTCCTTCCGTTGATAATGAGTTTGTGGAACATCGACAAAGAAAGGGAATGTTGAAGAATGTAGGACGATGGATGATGAAACTCCACAAGGGTCAGAAGAAAATAATCAAAATGTTGAAGAATAAGTGAGATTTAAGGAGCGTTTGGTACAATAGTTTATTAGACTTTGTATGGTTAAATTTATGTGTTTGTTAAGACCTTATGCTAGTACTTAACTTTTATGTGGATTAGCTTGACTTGGATTGATGATAACATGTATTGTTATCAATTTTCCGGATTTAAGCCACCGTTTGGCTTAACTTCTTTTATGATGAAATTTGATGATCGGTTTTATTTTTATGATAACGTGTGTTAGAATCTACATATTTGGTAGCTTTGCATTACATATTAGCTAATAGATATGTTCCCGGAGAATTTTCGGGTTTTGATCGAAAAACGCAAATTTTGCATATCTTTCTGTTTGTTTTAGTACCTCTGAACGGCGGATTTGGCGGATCCCTTTCTTTGGATCCGCCTAGTGTAATCTTTGGCTCCACCAGTAATACACCCGTGAATACCACAGATCCAAAAATTTGGATCCGTCCTTGTTGCCGATTGGATCCGCAGGTTCATCTGTACCTTTTTCAAATATTCCCGACTAATCCCGATTCTTAGATTTTAGTTTATAGCTTCTTTAGATTACATTCATTGATCATCTTATATCTTAGAATTATTTAGGATTCCTAGAACCTTAAGAGTATCTATTTCCCACCAAAATTTGAATATTCAAATTTTGTCCTTTCCATAACACACAGATTCTTTTGTTGGTTCCTCGAAATACGTGAATCAATCACATTTCTCTCTTTTGAGTCATATTTTGCACACCTTCATGTCAACTCCATCTCTATGGATTGACTTTCACAATAGGACAAACCACTTTATCTTGTTCCAAGTTTTTGAAACTATCATCTCATTAATCAAACACCAATTTCCATACACTTTAGCAGCTATAAATTAGAACCTTAAAATAATCATAACACACTAAATCATCATCCTCTTTACACACCATTCCTGTAAACTTCTCACAATGCACAAATCAAACAAATCTCACATGTCTAGACCACACAGACAAACTACTAGAATTAGTGTTAGACCCTACTGGTTCGTAAATCCGTTTCCAAACATAAGCTTTCCTACCATATCCACTACTACTACCACAAATCCTATCATAACTCCTGTAGTCAACATGTCTTCATCTTCAAAATCACCATCACCTATCATAATTCCACTAGGTACAACATCATCACTCACATGTAACACACCATCACCTATAACTACACCAATAGCCTCCTCACCACCACCTTCACCATTTAAAGAAAGAAAATCAACATCACCACCAAATTTACCCAACTTTCAATCGCATGATCTACTTACCACACTTCAACACATTGACGAATCAATGTGGATAAACTAAACAAACACTCAAGAAAATGATAAACTTGACTCTAAGGACTCCAACTTATGTGACACTAAGGACTTAGAAGCCATATGGCTTACCATTATCATATCTCCATCAAAGCCAACAAATTCCAATCCATAAGAACTTTTAGTCGTTTCTAGTATCATTTCGTTGTACTTCGTAGAAGTGTTTTAGGATCTCTTCATGTTTAGGAACTCTCTTGTGTAACATCATGTTTGCGACATTTGTCACAAACAAATTTTCAATAAATAAATGTTATGTTTTGATGTTGTAGGTGATCTAGTAATTGAAATATTATCTTGTTACATGGTTTTTTTTGGTGCCATAGAATTGACTTAGACTTTTCAGACATTAACCGTTGACTTTTTACAAAGTCATACGCGATGAACCTTTTTGATATATTGATAGAATTATATTTATTCTATAGTTGCTCTTAACTCCATATTATCATCATATGCACTTAAGTACAAATCTTAACCAAACACTTATGGTTGATTTTTTAAGTCAAATGGGTTGAAACTCTTGTTTGGATGATCATCTCATATGCATTGTGCTTCTCCATTGAAGCTATTCATAACTAACTTTTGTTTTGTAGCATCTCATACCCTTGAAATGTATACGTTGGTACTCTAGCAATGGGGAGTATACATCGAGGGGGAGCATTTCATATTCTAACAGTTTGTTTTGTAGGTTCGTATATCATTACATTGTTACTCAATTTAGGGGAGTATAAAACAAGGGGGAGCTCTTAAAGTTCTCAAAATCACATTCCGCTTCGCAATTCTTCTTTTTGTTTCGACAAAAATGGGAGAAAGGAGGATTAAGTATTAAGTTTGCATAAATTATCACAGTACATTCATTACATACATTTTTGCTTAAAATAGTTTTTAAAACTTGCATAAAATAAACTTAATCTATATTTTTAAAAGGACTCATACTATATTTATTCTTTTGCTTACAAAATATACTCTATGTTTTTTCATCAAGAAAAAGGGGGAGATTGTTAATACAAATAGCGTCCTAAAAATGTTATTTATATTTTACGATATTTACTTAGTTTTGTTAATGACAATTACAAAGTATATCTTTTAGCAAACTATAAATACTAGCTAAAGACTTTTTAAAACACATTTACATTTCACAAAATCACTAAGACATTACATTTTATGCTTTTGCATGTTTATTTCCTAAAAAGGAAACTTTATTTTCAAAATGTTGAATGACATCATGGCATATATTATGAATGATATCTTGGATAGATTTTGTAATATCTTGTTTAGATCTTTAAGCCAAAGAGTTGACATTGGAAGATCTTGAAATGACTTGACAAAGATATGGAAAGATTGTGCAAGATTTGGAAATCTATTAGCTGTCCTACACTGGCGGATCCAAGTGCATACAAGGACGGATCCCTTTTTTGGGATCCGCCAGCTGTTCACACAGTTTGCCTATAAATAGCAAGCTGATCATTTGAGCATTTCTCATCACTTACACATTAGAAAACATACATTCTTTCATTACTAACCCATATCATTCAGTAGTGATATTTCTTTTTGTAGCAAAAGAGATCAAGCATCAACAAGCTTCAATGTTCTGTTGCAAGACTTGTTTGTTACCGACTGTGTAACTCATTAGCATATAGATATCAGTATCATCTCATTCATTCAGTAGATTCCGATTTGTGTTTTAGTCCTCAAAACACTTAGTGTAAAAGGGAGTAGTTGTACCCTTGTAAAGAACTCGACATCTAGCTTAGTGTCGGTAATTGTATAGGCGACGTTAGGTTGGTTCTTCCTTAAAGTAGAACCCGGTATTTAGCTTTGTACCGGAAGAAGGGTGTTAGCGACGTGTATTAAGGTTTTCTCCGTCGAGAAGGGAGTTTGTTTCTTAGTGAAGAATAACTCTCGAGTTAGAGAATCGAGGAGTGGGGTAGGGCAAGGAAAAGAGTCCTTGTAGTCGAACCACTATAAACATCCGTGTTGAGTGGTTTGATCTTTCCTTTCTTTACTTAGCTTATATATTGTTTGATTATTTATCTGTGAATAGTTAAATTGAATTCACATAAATAACAAAGCGAATTAAATTTTAAACGGTAAAACTATTCAACCCCCCTTCTTGTTTTCCACAGTTTCAACAACGTACCAACTACACCATCACTTCTGTATGAACAAACACAATACCGACAGTAGTAAAGTGATCAAAGAATTTATTTTTCTCAAAACTTCACATTTTTATGTGACAACATTTTTACAAAAGTATTTTGTAATTAAAAAGAAATGTCTTATTAAAGAAAATAAATTTGAATTTCAAATCTCCCAACAGCTATATTTCCCGTCTAAACCAGATAAGTTTTTCACCAGATAAACTTTCACCACATCAGGACAAAATTAGGAGCGTCTGTTGGGACGTTCCCGTTAACATGGCGACGATCCCTTATATATACAGGACCGTCCAACTTTAAGGGACCGTCCCCTGCTCCTCCTGGTGCCTTACTGAACTATTTCATACAGAAAAACAAGCCTCTTTACACAAAACATTATGTTCTTTCTTCCTCCCTTCTTTGATCACTATAACGTGTCGATATGTGTTTATAAGTGATCCCGTTACCCTCTATATCAAAGTGCAAGAGAAGAACACTCGAAGTCGTCAAGAATCAAAGTGTTATAGATTAGTCACACATACACGTAACTAGTGTTACGATTCTCTTCTTCCACCTCCAAACTCTATTCTTGTATATTTATATTTCCGACTTGTGTGTGAGTCGAGATTAGTAGTGTTAGTATAGTTTGGGACATAGTGTGAAGTCCTTGTAATAGTTCGTAGATTAGGATGGGGTGATCGTCCATGTCTAGATTAGGACGGGATGATCGTCCATGTGAAGATTAGGAGGGGGGATCGTCCGTATGCAGACTAGGACCGGGTGAAGGTCCATGAAGACTTGGATCGGGGTGAGGATTCAAGTGGACGGGGTGATCGTCCGTGTAGCCACGTGGGCTTTTATGTAGATTGGTTCTAGCTAGGATTAGGACTCGACATTCCGATTAGTGTCGTTAAACCGGTGTAAGCTTTGGTGTACAGTTTGATCCGCCTAAAGGGAGTGTGTTGACATAGTGATTGTGAACTCTCGAGTGTGGTACTCGAGGAGTGAAGTAGGGCGAAGAGTGAGCTTTGCGCCGAACCACTATAAATCTCTGCATCTCGGTTTGGTTGTCCTCGTTTGTTTATCTCTTGTCTTTACACTTTGTTTACTTTATGCATTATCATAATGTTCATAGATATCACATAACTTTGAATCAAACGGTTTTTCAAAAAGGAATTAAAAGTTTTTGAGACGTAAATTGTAAACGGTGAAACTATTCAACCCCCCCATTCTAGTATCTACAATTGGTATCAGAGCCAGGTTATCAAGAACTTTAAAGTATATTGTACTCTAAAATCTTGAATCGATCTATGGAGTCTGAAAGAAATTTAGAAGGACACTCTTTACAAGAACCTCCATTTTTTGAAAACAATAATTTTATTCAATGAAAATATAGATTTGAAAGTTATGTGAAATCAATAGATCAATATCTTTGGCATGTCCTTTCAATTGGTGATTTTCAACCAACGGAAATAAATTTTGAAAATCAAAATAATCATTTTGAAAGAAAGTTTTATAAAAATATTGAAGCCAAAATAACAATTTATAAGGCATTGCCAAAAATTGAATATGAAAAAGTTTTATTGTGCCAAACGGAAAATGACATTTGAAAAACTCTTTTAAACTTTCATCAAGAAATTAGTCAAGCCAAAGATAACCTAATTGATCTTGAATGTACATATGAACAATTCGTCACTTCTGAAGACAAATCAGTAGATAGATATTTAGATAGATTAAATACAAATGCTAATAGTTTAAGTGTTTTCAATGAAGGTAATGCCATGAAGGACTATATGAGTAATATACGAAGAGAACTCATTGGAGAATCTTAGAGTGATATGGATGAAGAAGACAACGTGTGTCCTGAATACAAAATATGTCAAAAGGTTGAAACTTTAAATGAGATGCAAGATGGAAGCAAATTAAAGATATGAATGTACATTCATACTCTCATCATACGTGTGAAGATTCATCAGTACTTAAAACTTGCATCACCCACAACATCTCTAACAGTAATGTATCTTTAGGAATAACTAGTGGAAAATGTACGCTTTCTTAAAACCGTGATTCTCTTATTTGATATGTGCTATGTGGTTTGATGTTATAACCGGGAGTGAGTGTTATTCCCAGGTCATGAGGTTCCAAATGAAGCGTGAATGGAACAGTGAATTATGTTTGTGATCTGGTGATGTGAATGAGTGAAGATATTTGTGATTGTGACAAAAAATATGAAACATAAACTGGAAGGAAATTAAAAGCATTAAAAAAGATAAAGCAAAGCCAAAATTACCAAAAAAAAAACGCGATTAAAACTAAAAAACGAGCAAAACCAAGCCTTAGAACGGGCTCGAAAAACCAAAATCTTAAAAAACTACTCCTGGAGTGCAAATTTGGTACCAAAACGTTCTAAATGATAAAAAAAGATTTTAGAAAAAAAATTTGTATTTTTTTGATTTTTATTCTAATTTTTATTAATTAAAAACAAATTTTAAATGAAAATTATATAAAAAATATTAAACAAAGGTGAAAAATTACAAAAATTTCCAGAAAAGTACTTAAAATAGAGGAGAATCTAGGAAAAATAAAATGAAGAACACTACTTATTGGAATAAGCAGTTAAAAAGCAAAGAGAAAGAATAAGCAAAACTGAGAAAAGTGGCTAAATCAATTATTGTGGAAGGTTTAAACCCGAGAAGACCCAAGGGCAGTTGGTTGTGCGTATGGTGTGTAAAGGTTGAGAAGGGTTGAGGTCCAGGGTTTGAGCCTCGGCTCACCTTGGACTTCCCTTGTTCCCTTTTTATTTTTTTTTATTGAAAATTTTCTTTTGAAACTTGTTGATAAGGTGGAAATAAGACTTTTTTGTGGAGGAAATATTTTTAGATTCAATTAAATAAGCCAGAAAATGCTTATTAAGAACTGACTGCTATATAAGGATAAAGAAGCTAAGATATGATGAATAAGCAAATAAGCTAACAAAAGCTTAAGGCAAACTTAAATAAGCTAAAATTGACTGAAAACAATCCAAATAAATAATGAAATCAGAATAAGCAAAACCAACAAGCAAATAAGCACTGAGAAACAAAATAAGCAATTAAAATACATATGCAGCCCAAAATAGCCCACAAGGGTACTTTGAGCTCAAGAAAAAGCTATTAAACAATAAGCAAATCAACTAAAAACTCAAAACTTATAAAGTTCATACACCAATAAGCTAGAAGAACAAGAATCAGACCAAATAGAGCTTAGTTTGTGCTTAAAAAGAAGCTAAGAAAATGGCTATTCAACACAAATATACACTGATGTAACAATGTATACTAGTTGATTAGGTACTTTTAAGGTTATTAATTAAGCACTTATAAGATGAGACTTGGAAAGAAATCTTGTAATCGACATACTACAATAAGCAATCTACTCAGAACATGAAAATCAGTCAATGAGAAACAGAAATAAGCACTAGAATGAGCTATGAAAGAAGCTACTCAAAACTATGCAAGGTGAATACTGAATTGGACAAAACTACTACAATACTTAATGAAATGGAACCAACTCTTGCAAATCAACTTAATACACTGGAATGAACTTACGAATAGCAAAAACAAGGACTATAGTAGCTTATCTCTACAATAATCCAGAACAAGCAGTTAAGAACTTAAAAACTAGGAAATTCAACTAAAATCTACAAAACCCTTGAAATAAGCTCAAAACAATCAAATAACAGCTTAAACCACTCACAATAAGCTAAACCAAACTAATCCATTGGTCAAACTTAGAAAAGCAGCTAAAAAGTCCACAAAATGGCTTATGCCAAACACCCTTTTAAAATTCCATAAACTGATTTTAGATTATTCTAGTGTGCAAATCTCAAATATTCTTAAGTCCAGACCAATGTTAAGCTTAATTAAGTGATTCTAAGAAAAAAAGCAGAATGATACAAGTGCTTATAAATGAAATAAGCAATTAAGCTATAAAACCTCAAATATCACTATTAAGCTCAAAACTAAGAAACTCAATCAAATAAGGCAACTCAGCATCTAAACCAGCTCTAATAAGCACAATTAACATAAATAAACTCTAATAAGCATGGAAATAAGTTGAATATTAGAATAAGCAATAAAATATGCAAAATGATGAAACTGGAACTTACAAAGTCCTTTACTCAAAACAAGGACAAAATATGCTCTCAGAGCTTATCTACAAAGCTCCAGCTTGTTAGAAACAAGCTGGTGTTGTCCTATAAGCCCTTCCCTTATTGGCTTATCATCTAAGTGCTTATAGCACTTTTTACCATTGGTAATTTGATTGTGAATGAGTACAATTCAAAATAAGACTAAAGGATCTCAAAGTAAGCTATGAATGAGCTTATTTGAGATCTCAACAGTGATTCAAATAAGTATTTATTAAGTGCTTATTTTACCGTTATTAGCTTTTAAACATAAATGTAAAGAAGAAAATGCAATAAGATGAACTGAAATTATATTAATATCAATAAAAAGATTACAATGCTTAAGTAAAAATAGTAAATAAGCTGAAATAAGCTTATACAAAATAAGACGACTAAAAATTAAGCATAAAAAAGAAGAGTCTCATGTGTGTGAAGAGGCTGCCTTATATAGCCCTTCTACAAGCTTTATAGGGTTTTTCTGAACCAATCCTCATGTCGACATCATCAACATCATCTCAGCCATCGATTTCACCTCCACATCCCATCAGCCAATAAGGTGGCTTCATTCTGCCATGTAGGACGAATTATGAGCTCATTCCTTGTCTTGTCAGCCCTTCTAGAAGGGGTAATTAATACTTAAGTATGAGGGTAACTTCTGAGGAACAAGGTGAACAATAAATAAGCGCATATATTTTACTTATTGTTTGACCGGGTATTTAATACCCTTTTGACCTTCGGGTTATAGTGAAATGTGGATCCGGATATAATAAAGGGACGGATTGGGCTGGATATGGGCTTGTGATGGATTATGTTTGTTTTGGCTGGATATTAATATTAGTCTTAAAACTTAACAATAGTTAGTCAAAGGACTAACCATGCAAATTTTAAGGACTAACGGTGTAAAGGTTTTTGGGATGATTAATGAAAATGTTTTATCATTAAGCTTTGGTTTTGAGTTTTTTGGGTTTTAGGCTGATGAAACTTGCAAAATCACTTCCCCGGCCTTGGCTTTTCTTCCTCTTTCATTCTCGTGCTCGTTTTCATCTGTTTTGTCATTCTTTTTGTCTTTTTCTAATATCCTTTACCTGCACATTCACAAACACAAAAACAAGCATATATTTGGCATTTTAGGTCAGTTTTTGGTCTTTTGAGTCCGATTTTGACAAAGAAAAGGTATGTGAATTAACACATACCAAAATCCCCCAGACTAAGGTATTGTCGTGTCCTCACGCAATGTCATCACATCACGCTTTTAAAACTTTCAACCTCTTTCAACTAAGGATTTTGAAAAGTAGCAAAAATGTTCCTCAAAAGAGATTAAGAAATCAATAGTTTCAAAAATGCCCCGTTTGACCATTTTATTAAATATAATATCTTTTTGAACTTTTTCTGATATGACGGGATGTTGACCTTCATTATTTCACAATAACTTTTAAGATCACGGAGTAAGAAGCACTTTTCATAAAAAAAGCGTCCATATGGAAAAAATTCATCGTCCCTGATTTTTCGCCAGTCCCCAAACTAAGCTTAAAAATGAAATCATTGTTAAACACAAGTTACATGCCAACACTACCCATGGATGCTAAGTGTGTACTCCTTGCTCCCTTATTCCTATTTTCTTCTAAGTATTTTATAAAAAAATGATTTTTTTCTTTTTCATAGATTTTTAGTCCGATAAAGGCACTAAGTTTAGACGCTAACTAGTTTAAAATCATTCTCTCGAAAACCGTTGCCCATAAAAATGAGGTCCACATCAAGGTCCTAATTTAACATGATTTTAGGGATATCCTTTTTATTACGACCTCGAAATTTGGCATTTTTAACATTATTAAGCACATATTAGTCCTCGGCCTTTTTGAAGTCTGAGTCAACGGGAGCGAACTGTCAGGAAACAGAAAACTTTTATTGGCTTCGGATTATAATTTTTATTTTTTATTTTTTCATTATATATTTTGCCAAATTTCGAGTCCTGCGGTCTTTCAACATCCGAAACAATAGCGCGTACTATTAGGAATCAGTTGTATTATTTCCCCGCAACACTGGTAGTACCTTGATGCGGACCCAACTCTTATAAGCAAGGATTCTCTAAAGATGGAGTAAAAACTAATTATCGCCAAAACTGTGCACCTTTAATTATTTAGAAATTTATATTTTTGGGTTTTCTAACTGATGGGAGCAAAAAGTCACAATTAACCTCGATGGGCTCTAAAGAGATCCAACTACTCCACGCTTAGCATCTAACTTATTTTTAACTCTATCATTTCTCGTTCTTCACAAATTTAAAATCTTAAATAATAAGATCCGCGAATGCTTAGTCGAATAAAATCAAGATGCGCATATTTAAAGTCCATTATGGAAACTTGTAAACTCTTAAAAGAATTCGTGTTTTATAGCTTTCGGTATAAGAGACTAGCACAACTTTCAATTATAAAGGTTAAGGGGACAAGATAGAGCTCAACACGCTCGATCAAGTCAAAATTTTATTCATACTCTCACCAGCGGAAATTCAACAATGTGTCAAAACACTTATAATATTTTTGCAAAGTTTTTTAAATTTTCTCATTTATTTTTTTAATTTTTTTTATAGGAAAAACGGGGTTGCGAGAGTCTAAGGCAAAATCAAGGCAAAATCAAATTGAAAGATTAACCCCCTAGACTAAAACAAGACATTGTCCTCAATGTTTTGAGATAAGGGTCATCTTATGAAAATCTAAAGCCGTTTATTAATTATGCTAATAGATAAACATTAGTCGATAAAATATAGGATATAGGATCTCCCAATAAGCACTGAAGCATGAAACTCGAGTGGAGGAAAGACAAAACCACGAGCACGAGAGTCTTCATAATTCGGGCAAATCCTGGGCATAAAACAAACAACCACGAAACACGAGAAATGGAAGAGGAGAACCTCTTCACGTCACACTTATTAAAAAATAGAAAGAAGATAAACATGGGTTGCCTCCCGAGAAGTGGTTGTTTATTATCGAGTCGCTAAGCTTGACTCACCCTGAATTTAATTGGGATTTGAAAATACCCGAAAAAGCCATTGAGAAGACAATAAAACTCATTTCTCGCTAAACGCTCAAGCATTTGATCGATAAAAGGAAGCAGAAAATGGTCTTTACTAGTAGCATCATTGAGTTTATGATAATCAATACACACTCCCCATCCGGCGACGAGACGTGTGGGATCATTATCTTCATTTGTAACGACGGTGATACCCCCTTTTTGGGTACACAATGGACGGAACTAACCCACGGGCTATCGGAAATAGGGTAAATCATTCCGGCATCAAGGAGTTTGAGAACTTCCTTTTTGATAACCTCATGAATTTTCGGGTTTACCCTTCTTTGTTGTTGCACCGTGGGTTTGAAGTCATCTTCCATTAAAATCTTATGAGTACAAAAACGAGGGTCAATACCCTTAATATCAGAGATTTGCCAAGCGATGGCACTCTTATGATTCTTACGCACCTCTAAAAGTTGGGTCTTCTCTTCATCTTTTAAATCTTTAGCAATAATGATGGGAAATTTTTCGGTATCTTCCAAAAATGCATATTCGAGATGAGGAGGTAAATCCTTGAGCTCGAGCTCTGGAGGATTAGACAGCTTAATTTCTTTGATTTCTTCAATATGAATTTCCTTGGGAGGGAAAGAAGGTAATGGATCATCATTAAGTAACTTCTCGAGGAGTAAAATGTCTCCCTCCGGATCAAAGTCAGTGTGTAGAATCGTTGTAGCTCTTAGACTAGGTCTAATATTATATCTAGGAACACATAATAATGAAGGCGGAATATTCAAACATAGAATCAACATTATTATGAACAAGGTTTTACATTCATAATCTCTAATATTATTTACAGCCCCAATTCTACTTGATCAAGGTAGAACTTGTTAACCTTGAGGCTGCACTAACTAACTAACTAACTAACTACTAACCCTAGACGTTTATAACTTACGTCTAGGTTACACACACACACCTTTACTAATCGACTACATCTTGTAGTTGTGCACGTCTAAAACTAATGACCCATGTCCTCTTTATATACTAGAGGGATTAGGGTTTACAAGGAGAATCATAATACAATAAGGAAAGTAAATATTCTTCTAAGAATCTTCTAAAATCTCCATCTTTTTGTAACTTTCCTTCTTGTCACTTTAAGCCCTTCATGTTTCATTCTTCTTGTTTTGTATCATCAAATCAATAAACCCAACAATCTTCCCCTATTTGATGATGACAAAACAAACACCTTCTTGTACGAACTTCCCTAGACGAAGTAGAGAAGTTGAGATAATTAAATCTCGCCATGAATGAAACAAGTCTTGTCTTCCCCTTAAGTCATGCCATACCACTCCAAATCTCTTCTAACATCTCTTCTAACATCTCTTCCCCTTTTTGTTATCAACAAATAGGGAACGTATGCAAAACTTCCCCTTGAGTGGTGCATGTAGATGATTAAACATTCAATCAATAAGCTTCCCCTGAAACCAATATGTTTACATCATCTCTTGAATCTTCAATTCTGTAAGCTCCTTGTAATGATTACTGATGAAGAAAACCAAATATAACGAACTTGATGAAGAAGTTGAATTTCCCAAACCTTCGTCTTATATCTTGCACTATCCACGTCTCTTTGTGACTCCAAACTTATCTTAGAAGTAGGCTACTAGGACCTCTTGATAAATCCTCAATTATATGAGACACTGAGCACTACAATGTAACTCCTTTAAGTGATAGTAAATGTGTGTATTCAGCACCCTAAGTTTATAGATCACACATCCTTGCTAGATTCATCAAGTCTTTGTCATCGCAATAACACAAACATAAGAACGCGCACCTGTGAAACTCAACTACAACATCAAATAAATGATATTCAACCTTCTTCGTAATCAATTAATCCAATAAGAACAAATACGAGCCTTTTAAAACCTTTAAGAACATAAACCAACTAACCATCTTGTGTGTGTGAAACTAATAACCTGTGTGTGTAATCTAACAAACTGCTCATAATTAACCGAGAGCCAAAGTAGAACCAATCTCATAAAAACCCATCTCGGCTTCCCCTCACTGCTTGTAAATCATGCATTGTCTCCATAAATCATCTAAACGCAGCAGTACTTTGAATGAACAGTACCTTGGAGCATAGCAGTACTTTAGTCGAGCAGCAGTACTTTAGACGAACAGCAGTACTTTGGAGCAGTTCCTTGTAGCATCAGTACGTTAAATCATAGCAGTACGTTGAAGCATAGCAGCAGCAGTACTTTCGTCACAGCAGTACTTTGAATTAAATAGCAGTACCTTACAATATGAAGTAGCAGTACCATGTGACCAAAGAAATCCAAAATCTCTTACCCATTATTAATAGTACTACCGATCAGATGCCATACCTCACATTCGAATATAAAAATACATATATCGACCAATCAACATCAACTGCTATGTCAAACAGATTACACCAACCCATTTAATATCCCTTGACCAATAATAATGCATCATTCGACAACTAACTGATCTGCTCCACGTGATATGTACGAGTAATTAACTTTGACAAAACAATTTCACAAGCGACAAATCGATTATAATATACCACAATCACACATCGATTATACCATAGTGGATAACGACAAATCTTCAATATTCAATTGCACCACTTTATTGAACGACAAAAGTAATTCAGTACCGTTTTATAAGATGAATTAATCTGTTGTCGTGTCAGACCAAATCGATACCCTTAAAAATAAAAATAATTATCGTACCTTCTTCACGTCTGCTCTTCTTCGACAGAAAACCTTGTAACATCCCTTAGATATCACGAGCCCCAGGCTCTGATACCAATTGTGTAGATCGTTGTAGCTCTTAGACTAGGTCTAATATTATATCTAGGAACACATAATAATGAAGGCGGAATATTCAAACATAGAATCAACATTATTATGAACAAGGTTTTACATTCATAATCTCTAATATTATTTAAAGCCCCAATTCTACTTGATCAAGGTAGAACTTGTTGACCTTGAGGCTGCACTAACTAACTAACTAACTAACTACTAACCCTAGACGTTTATAACTTACGTCTAGGTTACACACACACCCCTTTACTAATCGACTACATCTTGTAGTTGTGCACGTCTAAAACTAATGACCCATGTCCTCTTTATATACTAGAGGGATTAGGGTTTACAAGAAGAATCATAATACAATAAGGAAAGTAAATATTCTTCTAAGAATCTTCTAAAATCTCCATCTTTTTGTAACTTTCCTTCTTGTCACTTTAAGCCCTTCATGTTTCATTCTTCTTGTTTTGTATCATCAAATCAATAAACCCAACAGTCAGGATCATCAATTTCCGGTGAAATTTGATCATTTTTAAGATAAGTCTCAATCTCTTCCAAAATGAAATCACTTCCCTCAAACAGAGTGAGAGAAGGGGAAGAGTCGGAAAGGATAGGTTGAGAAGACGGAGTGGGATTGCCACTCGAAGAATTGTTTGAAAATCCAATAACTTCTTGAGAATACTCCTCAGAAGCAATGTCTATGACATCGATTCGGTTTACCGATGTATCATCGTAATTGGAGGAGTATCTCGAAGTTTGATCGAGTTTAAAAGTCACCTTGATCATCAACACGGAGAGTAAGTTCTTCACCATAAACGCCAATCAAAGCATGCCCCGTCCTCAAGAAGGATCATCCTAGAATGAGAGGAACATGGGGGTCGGCATCAAAATCTACAACGACGAAATCAACCGGAACATGGAACTTCCCCACTTTCACGAAAACATCTTCAGCGACACCGATAGGACGAGTAATTGACCAAACTGCTAGCTCAAGAGTCATACGTGTAGGGGTCAGTTCTGGAAGGGAAAGCTTTTTCCAAACGGAAAATGGCATGAGATTGATGCTTGCGCCAAGATCGGCCAAGGCGAGACATTCAATCATTCCCGAAAAATCGCATGGGATGAGAAACTTGTCGGGGTCTCCTAATTTTTCAGGAAGTTTTTTTTAAGAGAACCGCCGAGCAATGCTCATTCAGCGGGGTATTGGCCAAATCAAATAATTTTTCTTTGTTAATTAGCAAATTCTTGGTTGTCGAAGCAAATTTTGGCATGAGAAGAAGAGCATCCGCAAAGCTAATTTTGAAGTGCAAATCTTGGAAGATTTGGATAAACTTCTCAATTTGGTTGTTAGCTTTTTCACAGAGCTTCTGATCATTAAGTTTTGATGGGTACGGAATTGACGGTTTAGGATTAGACTTTTGATGATTAGCGGGAGCAACTTTTGGCTCTGGCACTGGGACAACCGGAGGTTGAAAGTCTTTGGTACTTCCCTTATGAGTAGGAAGCTCCGTGTCCTTGGTCACCTCGGTCTTATGGTCCACTACTTTAGGAGACGAAGAAGTAGTAGTTGGAACCGTGGGTCTTTCGTAAGCTACACCACTTCGGGTGGTGATGGCTTTCAATTCACCCTTTGGGTTTGGAACGGTATTGCCCGGGAGAGATCCCGAAGCTGAAGCTTGATGAAATTGACTGATGATACTATCAAACATGTTCTCGATTTTTCTCTGAGATTGATTAATTTTGTTGTTTGTAGTTCGAAGTTCATTTTTAAGCTCATTACACTGTTTGGAAAAATCATTTTTCAAAGGTGTTATCTGGTTTTGCATAGCCCTCATGTTAGCCTCATTTGTCTTGATGTAATTTGCAAGATCATTGGAGGGAACAATCGGGGATGGGTAATTAGGAGCTTGATGCCCTTGATTGAAATTGACCCCTTTGGGTCGGTTATTCATTAATCGGGGCTTGAAATTGATTTTGATCATTTTGCCCTCTTCCTTGGTTTTGGTTAAACCTATTTTGATTGTTTGATTGAGAAAACCCGGGTGGTCCTGCTTGATTGCTAGCACAATAGCTCGGGTCAACTTGAGGACGGTATTGAGTACCTCCTTGGTTGTAAGACCCGGCTACGACATTTATCTCAAAAGGACGGCCATCGGTGGTGGTACAATTGTAGTAAGCATGAGGACCACCACAAAGTAACACAAATTTCTTCCACCGCTTTGACTTGAGCGGGTGGAGAAGGATGTGGGGTAGAAGAAAGATTATTTTGATTAGATAGAATCAAAGCTTGGATCGCATCCGTAAGCTTTTCGATTTTGGAATCCGTGCTAGAAACATTGGTACTCACTTTTGAAACAACCGACTTGTTTCGTGAGGTAGGCACCTTTGACTTGTTCTCGATGATAGTCAAGATGTCTCTTGGAGTTCGATTCAAGATGTTGCCACCGGCGGCTGCATTTAGCGAATCTTGATCGGTTTGCGTTAAAGCATTGTAGAACGTGGCAATTTGGTGCAATTCAGAGAAACCGTGATGAGGGAATTTTCGTAGGAGATCCTTGAATCGTTTCCATGCCTCACCAATGTTCTCGTCAAACCGTTGTTGAAAATTGGTGATATCATTCTTGGGATTAGTCGTTTTGGAGGGAGGAAAAAAATTATTCACGAATTTGGAGACAAGGTCTTCCCAAGTTGTAATAGACCGAGGGGGTTCTTTTTCCAGCCAAATTCGGGCTGCCCCCTCTAGAGAGAATGGAAATAGCATCAACTTCATCGCGCTATGAGGGACATCCCGATACTTCATAGTTGATGTCAACTTGTTGAACCATCGGATGTGTGCGTGGGGATCGTCCCTCTCAAAACCGTGAAATTGGTTCGACGTGATTAGTTGAATTAAACCAGTTTTAAGTTCAAAATTCTCGAATAAAATTGGAGGTAAAACAATTGCATCTCCATAACTCTCGGTGGGTGCTTAGAGAAGCTCCGACATCGTTCGAGTATCCGCCATTTCGGTAATGGGAATATCAACTGGAGTACGTAACTTGGGTACACTTTCTCTTTTGTTGCGTCGACGATAACGATGAGTCGGTATTGTAAGAGATTTATCAATTAAGTTCGATTTAGAACGGGTGAGCATACACTAAAAACATAAAATTTAAAAGAATTATAAATTTTGAAAAAGAAAATCTTTTTGGTTTTTTTTATATTTATAAAAATTGAAAAAAATATATTTGGTTTTTTTTGTTGGGTTATTTATTATTATTATTATTATTATTATTATTATTATTATTATTATTATTATTATTATTATTATTATTATTTTTTTATAACATCACTTCATTAAAAACTCATAGAATTTACAAGAAATTGGTGGGAAGCCGAGAAACCAACTGGGCCCCCACACCTCTAGCAATAGCAAAACCAATTCTATTAAAAATATGAACCGCAGCACGCGCCCCAATGTCTTGAGTCATAGAGAATCGTCGAATACACTTTAGTAGGGTTACTGCATCATTCTCAAGTTCTCCAAAAGAAGAGAAAGAGAAGGGGAGGAAACCATACCCGATATCAACACATTTGGCATCGTACTTGACACGTTTACGCTGTGCTGCATTATTATTATTATTATTATTATTATTATTATTATTATTATTATTTTTAGTATTAGTATTATTATTATTATTATTATTATTATTATTATTATTATTTACTTTATGAAAAGTATTCGTGATTTTTTAATTTTCTTTTTGGTTTTTATAATAATATAAGAAAATAAACTATTTACAAAATAAGACGGTAACTTTACGAGGAAGGATCTTCAAACCACTAATCTGCAAACGTAACTCGATACAACTTCCCCGGCAGCGGCGCCAAAATGATGTTATAACCGGGAGTGAGTGTTATTCCAGGGTCATGAGGTTCCAGATGAAGCGTGAATGGAACGGTGAATTATGTTTCTGATCGGGTGATATGAATAAGTGAAGATATTTGTGATTGTGACTAAAAATATGAAACATAAACTAGAAGGTAATTAAAAACATGAAAAAAGATAAAGCAAAGCCAAAATTACCAAAAAAACGCGATTAAAACTAAAAAACGAGCAAAACCGAGCCTTAGAACGGGCTCGGAAAACCAAAATCTTAAAAAACTACTCAAGGAGTGCAAATTTGGTACCAAAATGTTTTAAATGATAAAAAAAGATTGTAGAAAAAAGATTTGTATTTTTTTTTTATTCTAATTTTTATGAATTAAAAACTATTTTTAAATAAAAAATCTATATAAAAAAATATCAAACAAAGGTGAAAAAAATTACGAAATTTTCCAGAAAAGTGCTTAAAATAAAGGAGAATCTAGGAAAAATAAAATGAAGAACACTGCTTATTGGAATAAGCAGTTAAAAAGCAAAGAGAAAGAATAAGCAAAACTGAGAAAAGTGGCTTAAATAAATTATTGTGGAAGGTTATAACCAGAGAAGACCCAAGGGTAGTTGGTTGTGCGTGTGGTGTGTAAAGGTTGAGCAGGGTTGAGGTCCAGGGTTTGAGCCTCGGCTCACCTTGGACTTCCCTTGTTCCATTTTTATTTTTTTATTGAAAATTTTCTTTTGAAACTTGTTGATAAGTTGGAAATAAGACTTTTTCGTGAAGGAAATATTTTTAGATTTAAGTAAATAAGCCAGAAAATGCTTATTAAGAACTAATTGCTATATGCGGATAAAGAAGCTAAGAAATGATGAATAAGCAAATAAACTAACAAAAGCTTAAGGCAAACTTAAATAAGCTAAAATTGACTGAAAACGATCCAAATAAACTAATGAAATCAGAATAAGCAAAACCAACAAGCAAATAAGCACTGAGAAACAAAATAAGCAATTAAGTTACATATGCAGCCCAAAACAGCCTACAAGGGTACTTTTGAGCTCAAGAAAAAGCTATTAAACAATAAGCAAATCAACTAAAAACTAAAAACTTATAAAGTTCATACACCAATAAGCTAGAAGAACAAGAACCAGACCAAATAGAGCTTATTTTGTACTTAAAAAGAAGCTAAGAAAATGGCTATTCAACACAAATATACACTGATGTAACAGTGTATACTAGTTGATTAGGCACTTTTAAGGCTATTAATTAAGCACTTATAAGCTGAGACTTGGAAAGAAATCTAGTAATCAACATACTACAATAAGCAATCTACTCAGAACATGAAAATCAGGCAATGAGAAACAGAAATAAGCACTAGAAAGAGCTATGAAAGAAGCTACTCAAAACTGATGATGAATTGTACACTGATGCAAGGTGAATACTGAATTGGACAAAACTACTACAATACTTAATGAAATAGAACCAACTCTTGCAAATCAACTTGATACACTAGAATGAACTTACAAATAGTAAAAACAAGGACTATAGCAGCTTATCTCTACAATAATCCAGAACAAGCACTTAAGAACTTAAAAACTAGGAAATTCAACTAAAATCTACAAAACCCTTGAAATAAGCTCAAAAAAATCAACTAACAGCTCAAACCACTCACAATAAGCTAAACCAAAACTAATCCATTGGTCAAACTTAGAAAAGCAGCCAAAAAGTCAACAAAATGGCTTATGCCAAACACCCCTTTAAAATTCCATAAACTGATTTTAGACTATTCTAGTGTGCAAATCTCAAATATTTTTAAGTCTAGACCAATTTTTAAGCTTAATTAGGTGATTCTAAGCAAAAAAGCAGAATGATATAAGTGCTTATAAATGAAATAAGCAATTAAGCTATAGAACCTCAAATATCACTATTAAGCTCAAAACTAAGAAACTCAATCAAATAAGGCAACTCAGCATCAAAACAACCACTAATAAGCACAATTAACATAAGTGAACTCTAATAAGTATGGAAATAAGCTGAATATCAGAATAAGCATTAAAATAAGAAAAATGATGAAAATGGAACTTTCAAAGTCCTTTGCTCAAAACAAGGACAAAATATGCTCTCAGAGCTTATCTACACAGCTCCAACTTGTTAGAAAAAAGCTGGTGTTGTCCTATAAGCCATTCCCTTATTTGCTTATCATCCAAGTGCTTATAGCACTTTTTAGCATTGGTAATTTGATTGTGAATGAGTACAATTCAAAATAAGACTAAAGGATCTCAAAGTAAGATATGAATGAGCTTATTTGAGATCTCAACAGTGATTCAAATAAGTGCTTAATAAAGTGCTTGTTAAGTGCTTATTTTACCATTATTAGCATTTAAACATAAATGTAAAGAAGAAAATGCAATAAGATGAACTGGAATTATATTAATATCAATAAAAAGATTACAATGCTTAAGTAAAAACAGTAAATAAGCTGAAATAAGCTTATACAAAATAAAACAACTAAAAATTAAGCATAAAAAAGAAGAGAGTCTCATGTGTGTGAAGAGGTTGCCTTATATAGCCCTTCTACAAGCTTTATAGGGTTTTTCTGAACCAATCCCAGCCCTCCAATCCTCATGTAGACATCATCAACATCATCTCAGCCATCGATTTCACCTCCATATCCCATCTGCCAATAAGGTGGCTTCATTTTGCCATGTAGGACGAATTATGAGCTCATTCTTTGTCTTGTCAGCCCTTCTAGAAGGGTAATTAATACTTAAGTAAGAGGGTAACTTCTGAGGAACAAGGTGAACAATAAATAAGCGCCCCTCTTTTACTTATTGTTTGACCAGGTATTTAATACCCTTTTGACCTTCGGGTTATAATGAAAGGTGGATCCGGATTTAATAATGGGATGGATTGGGCTAGATTTGGGCTTGTGATGGATTATGTTTGTTTTGGCTGGATATTAATATTAGTCTTAAAACTTAACAATAGTTAGTCAAAGGACTAACCATGCAAATTTTAAGGACTAACGGTGTAAAGGTTTTTGGGATGATTAATGAAAATGATTTATCATTAAGCTATGGTTTTGAGGTTTTTGGGTTTTAGGCTGATGAAACTTGCAAAATCACTTCCCCGGCCTTGGCTTTTCTTCCTCTTTCATTCTCGTGCTCGTTTTCGTCTTTTTTTTTTTTTTTTTTTTTTTTTTTTTTTTTTTTGTCGTTTTCTAATATCCTTTATCTGCACAAAAACAAGCATATATTTGGCATTTTAGGTTGGTTTTTGGTCTTTTGAGTCCGATTTTGACAAAGAAAGGTATGTGAATTAAAACATACTGTTAGGATTTATTTTAAAGTGATGGTCATTTGTCATTGTAATAGTTTAATTAAGTGTGTCATTGTTTAGTTTAGTTAATTTAGTCAATGGGCTTGGATTAACCTTATAGATTAAATGTATGATTATAGTCCATGTAAAAGGCCCAAGCTTAATCCAAGCCCACCCAAGCCTTCCATCCTTGAATCCTATAAATATCCTTCCCCTCTTCACTTGGAAGGGTTGGATGTGTGTGTTGCTTCAAGGGGTATTCTCATTCTTGTATCTCCATCTTTCTTCTAATCTTCTCTTATTCTTATGTTGTGTGTATGATAAAGGATAATATTAAGCATTAACAAGTGGTATCAAGAGCGAATACATAAAGTTCTAGGGATTATATACGGTTTATCATTGAGTTACTGTTACATTGGTTTTTGTTACATTGTTTTTTGTTTTTATCACTACTGTTCTCTAGCACCAACTTTCGTCGAACTACAAGGTAGTCGAACTTCTCTTCAGTTCATCGAACCTTCATACATTAGTCGAGCTAGACTAGTTGTATTCACCTTGATCGAACAACTCTTTGTCAACAAGTTTCGAAGGTCATCGAACATATCCTTCATCGAACTTTCATATCACCGAACAAGTCTAGTGATCGAACTTCATTTGATCGAACTTCATTTGATCGAACTTCATTTGAGCGAACTTCATTTGATCGAACTTCATTTGATCGAACTTGATCGAACTTGTTTTTTCACCGAGCTTCCTCTCTTCATCGAACAACTGGTGATTTAGTCGAACATCAAGTTAGTCTAGTTAGACTATCATCGAACTTCTTGTTTAGTCGAACAAGGTTGTCTAGTCGAACAAAGTAACATAGCCGAACCAAACTTAATATTGTTGAACTAGAAACCTGATTGAACATCGTTGTAGTCGAACATTTGAAGTAGTCGAATCAAGTAACATAGTCGAACCAGTTAAGTTAGTCAAACCATATTCTTAGTCGAACCACTTGATAGTCGAACTAGTGTTTGATCGAAGCAAGTTAACCTAGTCAAAGCAGTAAAACAATCGAGCAACTTTCTCTAGTCGAACCAGCAACTTGGACGAGCCACTTTTCCATATTTGAGTTTCTTCATAAGTTTGCATGCGAAGTGAGCATAATTTTGAGTTTGCATTAGAAAATTGAGCGCATAACGTTGAGTTTGCATCATAATATTGAAACTATAAAACAAGTGTTTGCATGTGACGAGTGGATTTTGGTTTACATATAATCTTTTCACGTGTGTTTTGTATTTGACGTGTGTTGCATGTGAATATCATATTGAGGAAAGTTAGCTATTGACGTGTGTTAATCTTTCAAAGATCTGCTTTTGAGTTTGCATGTGTACAAGAGTTCACGTGTTTACTATAAGAAAGGCTTGCATATATGTGACGTGTGTAATATAAGAAAGGTTTGCATGTGACGTGTTCAATATTATATTAAGTTTGCTTCTAGACTAGTATAATATTGAGTTTGCTTTATAAAGTGTCAACTTTGTGTCTCCTTTGTGAACCGTAACCAACCATATCCTAGTTCTTTAACCGATCCAACATCATCTTTATCATACAACTTCATCAATGGCCGCTCACCAAAACAATATCACAACTGATTTGGCACATGCGTTTGCATTAATCACCAAAGCATTAAACATCCCACCACATAACAACAACCAATGGAATTCACCGTACACTGACAACATGCAGTCATCTATAGGTCAAGAAGGACAAATGGTTGACGTTATCGGGAATCAGCAAGGAAATGCTACGGGTATTCAAATGGGGAATCAAATGCAATATGCTGGGCAAAATATGGGAAATCAAATGGATCAGTTTGTGAATCAGAATGGGGTCAATCATAATGAGAATTATTGCTTCATGACTTCTTCTGCAACCCAAAGGAGTGATATAGGTAGAGCTGGAAATGTCAATGCAATGGATAGGGTAGAAAAGCTCCAGTACATGTTGATTCTAGCCAGAAAGAGAGACTCGGGAATACCATTGACTGCTGAGGAATCCGACTTCCTGCTTTCAACCAGAATCAATGATAACTCTACAGAAGTCACTGGAATCTCTGACCCTATGCCTAATCAGCAAGAATCAACATCAAGCAGCGATTCTGACATTCCTCCTACTTATGACAAAGAACCACTCCATGAGACATCAATTTCAAGTAATGAGGTTAATCCGTTTGCTCAACAAAAGCCACATTCTGTGCCTCTCGTACCTACTTATGATACATATACGGACTCGCCAAGTTGTAGCAATATTAATTTGGCAACTCCAGATATGGATCCTAATGAAGTTCAAGTTGCACAAAATGACGCTAATGATGAGGAAACCCGTGCTTTATTTGAATCATTACTGAATAATTGTCGTATTGAGATTGAAAAGGTCAAAAAGATCAATAGCGATGTTAAGGCCGCTAATGAAAAATTGACCACTGAGCTTGAGAGATACAAGGTGAACGAAAAAGCTTTTGAATTTCACCACAAACGACTGTCAGAACTTGAAAATGGTTACAGTGATTCTGTTTCAAGGGAGAAACATTTGCAAATCAAATACGACACTCTTGATGTTAAACTGAACATGCAAATTAAATCCCTAAAAGCAGAAATTTCTGATCTAACCAACCAACTTTCTAAACAAAAATCAATTTGTTCTGATCTTGAAAAAGAAAAGAACGAGTTGCATTCAAAGTTTTCAAAACGAGAAGACGAACTTCTTGATGAAGTTCTTGATAAACAGGAAACTATTAAAAAGTTGGAAGAAATTCTTGTAAAAATGGGTCATTCAACTCAAACGATTAATATGTTAATTAACGACAAAAACCCGATTTTATATACAAGAAAGAAAATGGCTCTCGGTTGTGAAAACCCTTGTTATCTCAAGAAAGCTCAGCAAAAACAGAATGTGCTATTTAATGGTAATCTTATAAATGATGTGCATGATCCACCTGCTTGTTATGATTCGCATGAAACGATTGAGCTTACGAAAGAGAGTCGAAACAAAATGAGGCAATTGAATAGAGAAATCAAACCAATTGATTATAATGAAGCCAACAAACTTGCTGGTGTTCATCTTGTTAAAAAGGAGTCACCTTTGTTTTTCAAAAAACCAGTGGCTGCCTCAAAATTCAAAGTTGTTTCAAAACATCTTTCTAACATCGAACAAATGTACTCTACCGACACTTCCGCAAGTGAAGCTAGAATACTATTGGCCGATCTTAAAAGGAGAATTGTAATGCTTCAAGATGTTGTGGCAACCAAAACTGATTCTAAAGTCAACGATTGGTTTTCAAGTTTTCAAACTGAACAGAAAAAGATGTTAGAAACAGAAATTACTCCCATTGTATCTAACATACATGCAAGAGCAATTCATGTTGAGAACGCAATTATCAAAGAAGTAACGGAATTTGTCAAGGACCACACATCCTTGGTAATTGAAGCTAATGAAAACATTGAAAAAATCAAAGTTTTGGAAAAACAAAATGACGCACTCTCTGAAGAAGCTCTTTCAACTGATATTATGTCCATTATTTATCAAATGTATTCTGTTGAAGATGATGAAAGACTTCGAGCTGAGACTTCCGAAATTGTTTCAAAATATGAAAAGGCGCTTATTAAGCTTGAAAAACAAAATGTAACATATTTTAAACAACTTGATCAGAAAAAAGAAGAATGCAAGTATGACAAATTGTCGTATGAGCGTTCTTACAAAAACATGCAAGAACAAATTGATCTTATGAAGTCTCAGCTTGAAAGTCAAAAAGGGAAGGGTGAGGAAACTAAGTTTGCAAAACCATCAACTTCGGACAAACCGGTTGTAAAACCAAAAATATCAATTTCTCAAAATGTTCCGAAAGCTGATGTGATTATTGATTTGATAAAACCAGTCACTCCAACACCCTTGCCCAAGTTTACTGCGAAAGGAAAAGGAAAAGCTGTTGTCGAAAACTCAAATGTGATAGCACCTAACCTTAATAGGATTAGTCCCACTACTGCGTCTGCCTCTACATCTCAATCACATAGGGCGATAGACAAAAGTGCAAAAGATAATCCAAAAGAGTCTAGGAATGCTACTACAAATTCAAAGGACAACAAGTTGAATCCTAATGTGTGTGCCCCCAGGAATAGCTCACCAAATGTGACAACAAATACTGTTAAAGAATCTGTTGGTTCAAACAACATGGTCCACAATTCCTATCTAGAAAAAGCTAGGAAAAAGGCACAGATTCGAAAAGATGGAATTTTAGGAACACCGTCTACGGTGATGAATTCTACAACATTACAAGGCACTGCTAGTAGTTGTAAACCACTACCTAGGAACTCTCAACAAAAGACTAGGGATTGGCCTGCATCTAAGAGTAGTTGCGAAAAAGAAAATGTTAAACAAGTAGAATGCAACACTAAGAATTCCTCTTCGCACAGAAAACAAGCTTCAAATGACTGTAGTGACAAAGTTAAGGTTGCTGTTTTGAACAAGAATGTTGAATTTGTCTGTCCTACATGTCAAAAATGTGTCTTTTCAGCTAATCATGATGCATGTGTGGCACAGTATATCAAGAAAGCAAATTTGCGTGCTAAGGCACAATCCTCTAAGACACCAAATAGAAACAAACCCGTTGATAACAAACAAAAAGCTAAGAATTCTACCAAGTGGATCCCTACAGGACGTAGTTTTTTCTCAAAATGAGACTTCCGCTGTATCTGACAAGAAAACAACTCCTAGATCCTGCCTTAGGTGGATTCCCACGAGAAAAGTTTTTAAAACAGTCGGTCTTAGATGGATTCCCACAGGAAAGATTCTTGATAGTCGCACCACAACAAGTAGTAGTGAAAATCATCAGGATAAGAATGAAGAAACCACTACAACCATTGATAGTGAACACCCTCAGAGTGATGATTCATGTGCTGCTAACACTTCTATTGGTGCATATTCTTCTTTTGTGGATTTTGTGAATGCAGGAACTTGTGAAAGTGCAGATGGTTCATACAACCAATGTGGAAAAGAAGAACTCTATGCAAACATCGCATTTGGAAATCCTGGTCTTATTCCTCTCTTAACTCCACTTCTACTTGTTCATACTTAATTCTTCTTTGTGAATACATTTTTTTAGAAAAAAATCAAAAACAAAATACAAAATTTGAAAAACCAACAAAAGCAAAATATAAAAATAGAAAATTTCCAAAAAGTCAAAAACAATATAAAATATAAAATTCAAAAATATTCTTCTCCGACATGTCTCTCGTATAATCGATATTCTGTACGTACCTAGAAATGTCATTCAACAATGATACGGGCATGTACAGATGCTTGAGCGAGAGTTCATTTAAATGTTTTCAAAACATGTCGTTTCTTAAAAATCTCAAATGGCTTCTGAGAGACTCACTCCAGAACCCGCGCTTAACCCAATGGCTTCTGAACACATCAGTTCAGGACCCGCTCTTCAAAGAAAGGAAAGTGCTCATTCAAAATCAAATGTTTTAAATATTTTTACGAGCACTTATCCTAAAAATCTCAATGGCTTGTAAGTATTTCAGCTTACAACCCGAACTTCAAATAAAGGAAAGTGTTGTGCAAAACCAATCTCTTTTTCTAACACTTATCCTAAAAACAAATGAAGATATTTCTCCTTACATATCTTAAAAAAAAAAAAAAAAAATTTTTCAAAATCTTTTCTATCTTGAGCACATTTTCTTCAAGATTTTTCAATAAGATTTTTCCAAATCTTTCATAAAGTGCTCAAGATAACTCCCTCCTAAACCCTTAAAACTGCTTTTAAACTAAAATGTTTAACCATATGCTTTGTTTAAGGGGGAGTAGAAAAACAAAAATGTTCCAATTTCATGCTCAAATCCGTCTATCTCTCCAAAAGGTTTCATTTTAATCAGTTGATATCAAAAATATCAATTCATGCTATTTTTGAGGGGGAGAAGACGTGATTAAAATGTGATCAAAAGGTTTAAAGTTCGTGGAATCTCGAAAAGACTTGTCCGGGACGGGTAATAATTTCAAGCTGGTTATCCAGTGATGTAAACGTGTCTCGCAAAGGACTTGTCTGAGTAGAATGTACCAATTCGAGAGATGATCTTTGAATATGACCGGGACGGGTAATAATTTCAAGCTAGTCTAACTAGTGATGTAAGCGTGTCTCGCAAAGGTCATATTCATTGAAAATCGATCAATTCAAATGTGCGAACTCTACCCAACATGTGCAATTCTTTCTTAAAAGCTCATGAGCACATGTGAAGGGGGAGTATTTCAAAAATGCAAAACTCTCAAAGTGTTATCTAAAATGTGGTTATTCATCAACAATTTGAGAGATTTTCAAAAGGTTTTATGGCAAATCTAGGATAGTCATGGAGTTATAAGGTGACTAAGGTTAGGAAAAACCGTCCTATGATCCGCCAGAGCCGGAGGGATCTACCCAAGGACAAATCCAATAGATTAGAATTAGAAGTCCTTAGGTATGATTGAAAAAAGGAGTGAATGAGAAAGGGAAAGAAGGGGTTGAAGAATGAAAAAGAATAGTTGATTGAAAGGGTGAAAAGAAATAGCCCTCCATGAAAACTTAGGGCAAAAACCGGGTCAATACATCTGCTATCGGTATTCTCTAAGGTGATACTGATATTGAAGACAAGACGTCATGGACCCAGTAACGCGCTGCACCACCCCTCCTAGCCACTCAGATATCTCTTAAAAGATATTTGTTTCATTTCTCACGGAGAACACTACATAATCTATCGGCCTCTCATTCCGAGATGTGTTGATATTGAAAAGGTGGCACTCTGCTCCATGCCTCCGATGACTAAAAACCAAAACGCACAATAGAGTCTAGAGCCATGAGATTCATCAAAATATCTCCTTAGGAACACTTCCATTTGATACACTTGTGTTCGCCAAAAAGGACACAAGTTGTAAGAGTCTTAATGAGATCCAAAGATCTTGCCGAGTCTTATCATGATGGTTACATGCTTCAAACGGTCTACAGTCGTAGGGTGATCTCTAGCGACTCACTGAATCGTGGGTGCACTTCGGTGTGTCCGTGTAAGCCCTCTCGGGGGTATCCGGTTCAGAACGACCTGGGGGAGATTAGAGAAAGTCTACACACTATGCTGTTGACGATCTCGAAGTCCTAACCCATAAGTGCTGGATGATTATTACTAACAGTTTTATGCAGCTACCTATAAACATCCATTAACCATCACCACATACATCATTCATCTTCTCCTCAGCATACTCATACTTATGAAGAACATCTCCAACAAAGCTCAAATGTAAAAGTTCAAGACAAGAAGATCAAGTTAAAGACAAAGTGAAAAGACAAAGTCAAGAAGCTAATCAAGATGTCGAGAACAAGTTCATATGTCACATGATGAAAGATTATGGGGAGATTGTTAGCATAAGGAGAAGAGGTATGAGTATGTTGAAGGTCACGACGTCACAATCACATGAAGATGCTGATTGAAGGCAAGAACATCCACAAAGATGATTCTTTGAAGATCACATAGCATGAAGGAATCAAAAACAAAGACTGCTATACAACGACACTCAAAGCTCAAAGTCATTGAAGACGAAAGACCATCTCACATGGAGCATCATTTGAATGACCATCCCTTAGGGGGAGATTGTTAGGATTTATTTTAAAGTGATGGTCATTCATCATTGTAATAGTTTAATTAAGTGTGTCGTTGTTTAGTTTAGTTAATTTAGTCAATGGGCTTGGATTAACCTTATAGATTAAATGTATGATTATAGTCCATGTAAAAGGCCCAAGCTTAATCCAAGCCCACCCAAGCCTTCCATCCTTGAAGCCTATAAATACCCTTACCCTCCTCACTTGGAAGGGTTGGATGTGTATGTTGCTTCAAGGGGTATTCTCATTCTTGTATCTCCATCTTTCTTCTATTCTTCTCTTATTCTTATGTTGTGTGTATGATAAAGGATAATATTAAGCTTTAACACATACCATGCTTATTTGATATGTGTTTATTTGCTACATGATGATTGGATTGATTAATTCTATGTGTGCATTAAAACTATATGTGTTAGACAAAATATAGGAAATTAGACTCTTTACCTAAATTCTTATCATCCGTAGGATCTTAGTAAATCTTTGTAGATAATGGTCTTACCACAACCATTATTAATAGCCGACTACGCAATCACCGAATAGACACGTCTAACAATCACTATGGCTGGCGCACACTCTTAACGCCCTCGACATCTCCTCTCTCTTATATTTCTCGTCTACTATAACACCCCCAAATCAGATCGCAACGGAAATAACATCTGGGGTGCTACGTAATTGGATCACAACATAAGTAATAGAGAACGAATTTATCAAATCCTTTTTAAAAGCTTCATTAATTAAAATATAAGTTTTACATAATTGAAATGCGGAAAGCAAGGCCCATAATATTTTTAAGTTGTCCCATTGTACAAAAACTCTAGTCATGAGGGTTATGTGTACCCTCCAAAAGTGTGCCTATCCCTTGCCACAAAACTGCTTTGCATCATCTTATATCAACAACTAAACACCTGAGAAAAATATGCTAAAAGTGTCAACACAAAGGTTGGTGAGTTCATAGGTTTATATAAAGCAATAAAGTTGGACCATAATTGCAGCATGTGACCATCACAATAAATATGATGACACATCAATATAAGTGTCTATTACGCTAGCACTAAGTTCATGCAACCGAAGCTTGACCATGTGCATGCTCTAGAAGCACGTTAAATAAAGGCCCGTGTAAGTGTCTATCCCGAGACACTCGTGTTTCTACATGTTATACGTTCGCATTTGGTCAACCTGACCAAACCGAACGGGGGTGTCATCCCCAATAGATCTATTTATAGCATTCGTGCTTCCCAATTGGAATTGACGGTTCATGAGTTTGGGCATGAAGGGGATACAATGCTTAGGCTAATCGTTGCGTAACAGTTTGATAAAACATAAGTATAGTGTTGGTCCTTGAAAAGTGTTTTGCATGTTTCTCACCCCAAGTAGTTTAAAATGAGTAATAAAGTAATAGTGTGGCTATCACTCACCTTGAGTGTAACTGGCAAGGTGAAATATGAAATCAAGTAAGTTATGGGAACGGCTCCAACACACGACCTCAATAATAGTGAAGTCTGAGATTTTTACAGTTTTGGCTCAACACGAATAATGAGTGTGAAAATAAGTAACTGATAACGATTTGGTTTGTGATATGTGTGTTTGATATGCTTAAAATGCTTAAAGTTCAAAAATAATATTATATTGTTTTTATATTGTTGATTCCATAATTATCTTTCCCTCGAAAGTCATTGAATAGTACATTAAATAAATCGCTAAAAGTTCGTTATATATATATATATATATATATATATATATATATATATATATATATATATATATATATATATATATATATATATATATATATATATATATATATATATATATATAGATTTGAGATCTAATAAGATCAAAGTTAAAGTTCTTAAAATAAGATACATTCAAGAAACAATAAGATTAGAGCAAGTGTCACATTTATTAATTAAATAGTTTAATTTAAAATGTAATTAGCAATTAAATGAAAAAGGGTATTATAGGTATTTTACACATCTCATCTAAATAAGCTTATACCCTAAAAATTGCTAACCGCCTCCATCTTCATCTCACTTATCTCCCTGATCTCTCCTCTCCCCTCATCTCTCCTCAAAACACCACCCAATCATCCTTCAATCGTCATCGACTTTTCCGATGACTAATAAGCCACCTTTCACCGCTTTCAAACCCCAGTCTTCCGCCGCTATTTGCACTGTGTATCACGGTTCAAACCCTAGCCTCACAACAAATCTATACATATTCTCTCTTAAACCTTAAGCTTACGCCACAATCAAATCCACCATGGCTGGAAAACCCACCACCGATCTGTTGTACACCGATATGTTGTACCCTGCCGGAAAACACAACCCATCAATCTTTTCAGATTGTAGATGAGACGTTTCAGTTGGTTTTTGTTACAATTTATTATTTTACACGAGATATTCATTTGGTTGGGGTTGTGTAATATCTTATTTTTTTGTAAGATCTGTATTTGTAAGATCCGTTGGAGTTTCATTTTCAGGCAGGTTCATGGCCGTTTTCGAGCAAGAGTTTTTATTGGACTTGGTGGTCGTGGTACAGGTTGTGGTTTGAGGTCATGGTACATGCTGTGATGGTTTATGAGATATGATGTATTAGTGGCTTTACGGTTTGTTTATCCGGGTGGGTTCTTTTCGGGTTCACGAGATCGGTGGGTTTACGGTTTATCATAACTTTTTTACTTGGCATAGCAAGACACATTGATGTTCGTTGTTTTCCAAGGCGGTCTGTGACCGTATTAGTTATCGGGATCTAGTTTAAAGGCGATGCGTTTACCGTGTGTATCAAATTTTGAGCAAGAATTATGGCGCACTTTTCGTGTGTGTAGGTAGATTTCGTGTTTGTAGTGATTGTGTTGGTACTCGTGTATCAATTTGTACCCGTGTATCCGTACTTTTGGGGTCACTTTTTGTAAAAGTTAATTGGGTTGTGCTTAAACCCTTTTGTATCAGTTAATTGGGTCTTGTATTTTTTATCTAGTGCTCCATCGTGTATTTGTTAATCTAAATATAAGTATATTTTTTAATGTACCTGATGTATCAGTTGATGTACCTGGTGGTATTGTGTATTTGTTAATGTAAATATAAATATATTTTTTAAATGTACCTGATGTATCAGTTGATGTACCTGGTGGTCTCGTGTATGTACCTGGTGGTCTCGTGTATTTGTTAATGTAAATATATTTTTAATGTACCAGATGTATCACGTTATGTATAAAAAAGGTGCACCTGTATAAAAATAAAAGCCAAAAATTCCAAAAAATAAAATTAAAAAAATAACCATATTTGGATTTAAATTCTCTAAAAGACCCTTAAAACTCTATTTAATTACTATTATGCCACTCATTTAATGTTAATCTCATCTAGCACCAATTAATAGATCCAACGGTCCATATTGAGTCTTACTTTTAGAACTTTAAGCTTGATCTCACATTAACCCTCTCATATATATATATATATATATATATATATATATATATATATATATATATATATATATATATATATATATATATATATATATATATATATATATATATATGTATGTATGTATGTATGTATGTATGTATGTATGTATGTATGTATATATATGTATGTATGTATGTATATATAATATATATATATATAATATATATATATATATATATATATATATATATATATATATATAGGTTCTATGAAAAAAGTCACTTTGGTGGAAAAGTGAGAAAAGTGTGTAAATCACCTCCCTCCCTTTCCACCTCCTTTTTTCCCCAACTACAAGGGTTTCATTGCAACATTTTATATTTTACAAGGTTTAATTCGTTCTTTTTTAATAATTACTTTATTCAATCGTGTATAACCCGGATTATAACTTCATTATTTGCAGCAACTTTTCTCAAATTCTCTCGATCTCTCCCTATAAAATCCAAATAGTAATTCGATTATTGATGAACTCAAATAAGTACATTTTATTACTATCATTTATCCTATTAATTTGACTTGTTTTACTATATTATGTATGAGGATTGATACTTAATCGTTTACTTTTGTAATTCTCAGGTAAAAACAAGCATTTGGTGAAACTTAGCGATTTTGGACTGATTATGGAGCAAAACATGCATAAAGTTAAGAGTCTACTGAAATGAAGAAGATCAAGACTAATCTGCTCCAGATGCGCCGCATCTCACTCATGACATGCGCCGCATCTAATCATGGAGTTACGCCGCATCTTCTGGCGGTGTACGAATATTCCTGAATATTATAATCTTGGACCCCACGCGAAGTTAAGTACATGCGCCGCATCTACTCCTTAGATGCGCCGCATCTTCCCTCAGACAGAAACTATAAATACCCCAAGACCAGACGAATTTCGTACGCATTATATTAGATTCGAAGACCGAACAAGGAGAAACCTAGGACGAATTCAGTCAAGGAGGCAGCACAAGACACACCCAAATCAAAGATACAAGAGCTGTAAGAAGGTGCTGCATGTGTTTAATTCATTAAGTAGTTTTGTTTTATTGTGTTAGCAAACTTTAATTCATCAGGATTGGTGGCTTGTGTAATGTGACAACGAAAGATTGCACTCCCTTTAATACTTGCTTTCCCATCAATTAAAGTTTATATGTTGATGTCTTTGGTTACTACTTATTAGTGCATTGATAACCTCTGTGTTTATTAGTGGCTTGCGGGCATTTGACTGCGGGACATAATGTGGCTCCCACGGTTATTACTAAATTGATCACTTAGGAATAACTTTTAGACATAAGTAATCATTAAGGGTTTACTCGCCGATAAGAATAGGACCAACGAGAAAGGGTTAACTACATACACTTCATATAAAGCTATCAATAAAACAAGTCACAATCTACTTAATCATAAGGACAGCCCTCTTATTGTCTCAAGTATTTATCTGTGTACGTGTGTGCTACTTGCTGATTCGTGCCTATTGGTTTATTTTATTATTTAATTGCAAACAAAACCGTGCCAGTCTCTCAGGCTGAAACCCCCTTGCGTTAGGATATTAAAATACTGATTAGATTAACGAGATAATACGTTCCACTGTTAGTGATCGACACTCTACTTACCATTATATTCATACTGACCAGGTACACTGCTCGTTAAGTGTGTGTGTTATTGATAAGTCGGCTAAATATAAATTTAAAACTTGAGTAGGCATTAAAACTGCTAAACCGCAACGACACATCACGCGCATCAAGTTTTTGGCGCCGTTGCCGGGGAGTGAATTGTTATATTCTGTTAATTTGATTAGTATTTTAATTAGGTTTTTCTTTTTATTATATTAATTGCATCATTGTACTATTTTGCATATTTGTTGTTTTGTGTGTTATTTGTTTGCTTTTATTTTTATTTTTGTGTGTTTATTTTTGTTTGTGTGTTTAATTTTTTTGTTTTTATTTTTCCTATTTTCTGTTCTGCTATCGTTGTACTGTGCTAAATCAAACGATACGGCGCATCTGATCTCTCAGATACGGCGTATTGCGTTTAATTTTTAAAAAATACAACGCGTTTAATTAATTCGATACGACGCATCTTTTCCCCAAGATACGGCGTATCTGTTTTTAATAAGAAATTTTTTCTGAGCGATAAAGTAATACGACGCATCTGCTTTAGCAGATACGGCGTGTCTGTTTTTAATAAAAAAAATTTCTAAACGTTAACGCCATACGACGCATCTGCTTTTGCAGATACGGCGTATCTATTATTTTAATTAAAAACAGTTTGCGAATTATTAAACAGATACGACGTATCGATCTCTGTCGATACGGCGCATTTTCTGAATCAAAAATCTTGTATTTTGAAACGTAACGAAAATACGGCGCATTAACTTATGTTAATACGACGAATATAATTTCATAAATATAGTTGATTTTTGATATTTACCTTGATCGATCAGCTACTCTCGTGTGCAAGTTGTTTATTTTCAGGATAAATGATGACTCGAGCATCACCAAGAAAGATTACATTCTGAACCAAACCAAGAGACGCTAGCTGAAGTGACCGAACATAAGACGACGAGAGTGGAGGAAAACTCAGTACTGGTAACATTAAACGTCTTAAATTCTTGAAATAGAATCCCAGGTAAACTCTACGATAATTCAACCTGCTCAAAGGAAAGTTCTCTACACTATAATCTCAGTTTTATTATCCATATTATACATCTGATTCAAATCGTAATCTTAATTTTGTATGCTTAAAAACGATATTTGTTCCTAACATCGGAATAAAAACTTATCCTCTAAACAATAAGATTACAATTATTAACAAAACGTTTATGCCTATTGCTCTTATCTTGAATTCATTTATATGGTATACCGTTTAACCCCAATTGGATGTGTAAAGAATCGTGTTGCGGAAGCCAAGGTATGTTCTTTATTTAAATTTCGTTCACTAACATATCGATACGGCGGATCTTAATATCCAAAGCGCCGTATCCCTGACCAACTAGAACTTATTGACTAGTCAACGAAATTAAATAGATACGGCGCATCCCAATTTTCCAATACGGCGCATCGTTTCGCCCTATAAATACGACGGGAATGCGCCGGATCTAAACTTCTTACCGCATAAAAACACACAGTTAAGAACACGCACTAAAATTATACTCGAATCCCGATCATTCTTCTTTAATCCACCTTTAATCCGATCTAGAATCTTTCTCCTAATCATCAAATTAAGGTAATTACTCAATTTCGATTTAATCTTGTTTTGTAAGAAAATTAGGGTTTATGTGATTAAATTGATTTGTGCTTAAATGATATAGAGATGTGATTAGGGTTTGAATTAGATGATTTCCCCCGTATCTAACTTGCGTTAATAATCGAATTTCTAGGTTAATTTGATTCGAACGAAAATTTGATAAAATGAATTCGGTTTTAAATATTTAGCGGGAAGTTGGATTATTAGAACGAAGGGAACCTTTAGAACTGATATAAGGAGTATATGATACTGTGATATTTAGTGGTAGTTTACGTCACGGATACGGATTCTTGATAAAAGTGCCTGACCCTTTATTTTATACTGATATGCTTTTAGATGCGGCGCATCTAGGTTGATTAATGCGGCGTAACGACCTATTTCAAAATTGATAAAATTCTAGATACGCCGTATTGATTAATCTAGATACGACGCATCTCCATACGCCGTATCTATTGTCTTGCACCGCATCTCTTATACTCTATACAGATACGCCGCACTGATTAAATCAGATGCGCCGTATCTACCTATTTTGCAGACTGTTTACTGACTGTGAATATCTATTTCAGATGGCATTACCAGAGGTCACACTAAGGCATCAGTGGCTACAATTTGAGAACATGGGACTAACTCCTGGAACTCTGGAGGATTACTTGCGTAGGCTTGACTCGATTTACTTCAAGAAAATATTCAGAGTCCAGGTTTTGAATTTCGATGATGTAGGATTGATTGGTGGTGGACATGCAGCTGAAAGTTTACACCATCGGATGGAGATGGTAGTCGCTGGAGATGATGAGGAGGTGGTGTTCAGGTCTAGTGCTTGGGAGAGACTGTTTAGGATTGACGAGCCTCTGATTAGGGAGCTCATGCTGGAGTTCTTTAGTACGATTCATTACAGGGAGACGGATTTGGAGATTGATACAGCTGACACTCTGGTGTTCAGGTTAGGAGGTGTGCATAGGCAGATGTCGATGAGGCAGTTTATTTTGGCCATGGGGCTACACACTGAGGAGGAGCTTGGATCTGCTGGGTTTGCCAGGTACTGGGGTGAGAGTTTACGGGTTGTCCCTGACAGAGGGGTATTCAGTGATTATTGGGTTAGGATTTCTTCGATGGGTGACATCGTTACTTCCACCCCATCCTACACATTGATCAGAGAGCCGATGAGGCGGCTATGCCACCGTTTGATTGCACTCACCATTGCTGGGAGGGGTCAGTCACCTGAGAAGGTGACCACTCTGGACCTCTTCCTCTTGAGGAGCATGGATGAGGGGTTGTGTGTGAACATCCCCCACTTTTTGGCACACTACCTCCACCGATCAGCTGCTGGGAGAGATCGGAGGAGCCATATGACTGGCGGGCATTTTGTTTCTCGGTTGGCCCGTCATTTCGGAGTGATTGGAGCAGAGATTCCAGCGGGGCTGGAGGTTGTGGTGGCCCGTCTCCCGGTTATCGATAGGGACTATTTGGTTAGACTCGGGATCTGCCAGGTGGCTGCGGGAGGCCACTTTTGGGCAGCATTAGGGCCCGCCAGAGCTGCAGGGCCAGAGGCGGAGCAGGGAGGACCTCAGGGACCTCCGGCTGCTGCTCCAGCCCATCAGGAGGAGCCGCAGGCACCAGTACCCCCACCAGTCCCTGCACGCACCATGGGTCAGAGACTTGACGCAGTCGAGGGAGAGTTGAGAGCCCTGAGGAGGGACTCAGAGTGGTTGGTTATGAGTATGAGCAGACTATTGGAGCAGCAGGGGATTACCCACACCCGTTCAGATGGTACTCATGTTGCGGGAGTGACACGTGCATACGAGCGCAGAGTCCGCCAGAGGACTGATGGAGCCAGCACTTCCGGGACCCATCCAGACGACCTAGCTCACCCATGATCTTACTCTCTTGATTTTACAGACATTGTTCCACACATTATTATTATTTTGGATTGTACTGATCACTATTCTCGTGTATATATTTAATGTTTCAGTTTATGTTTCTTGTTATATTTGATGAAGACTGGCATTAAGTTCAGCATGAGAGTACGAGAGAACGTGAGAGATGAACCGTGGAACGAGTCATTTTACAACAGACTGCTAACAGTCTGTTTGGTAACTACATGCGCCGCATCTGGTAAACAGATGCGACGCATCCTATCCTTTATTTCGTTTTATTTTATTTTTATCGGTTTATTTTAATGCGGCGCATCCCTGGTTAAGGATGCGGCGCATCTTTATTCTGATCCGTATTTATTCCAGGCTCGATACGGCGTATCTTCTTCCATAAGATACGGCGCATCGACTGACCTGATGATTTTCAGTTTTAATTTTATGTTTTATTTTTTCCTAACTACTAATGTATTATGCAAGTTTGAACCTTTCTTATCTTAGGTGTGTTTTAAAGTGTTGGTGGTATTATAGTTTCCTGAATTTCCTGTGGATACATCAAGTATGAAGCTTTAACGTTCTAATCCACAAGAAAGATGATTTTTGCTCTTATACTAATGGAGGATCATACCGAGCAAATCTCAGGAGAGTTTTTCTGTTCTAATTCTTTTATTTTCCAGTTTTTAACCTTTTATACAAACAACGAGGACGTTGTTTAACTTAAGTGGGGGGATTGGAGAATTAGAACACTTAACACTTACTTGTCCTAAACTTTTTCAAAAATTATGCTTAAAATGTGCTTAATAAATCAAACTTAAAATTTTTTTAGCATGTTTTTGTTTAAGATCTAAGTTGCATAGCTGCACACATGACGTTATTTTCAAAAATCGTGATTTTCCAAAATTCACAAATCTATGAGTGTGCCGGTGACTTGTAAACTTTAGAACTTGGCTTGTATACTATTCGAGACCACCATAATGAGTATTATTTATATAATTGGAATGACTTGTCTAAATTGGTAAAATTCTAGGATTACACCCAAATAGACTTTATATGTTATGTGTTATTAACTAACTACACTGGTTAGTTAACCCCCGTATAAACCCTTTTGTTACTCTCATTTTTAGAGTAAGATACCCCTAGAAAAACACTCAGAGCCATTCCTTTCGTTTCTTACACCTATGTTTAAAATGTTTCGTTACACCTTAAACCTTAGCCTACCTTGTAGATTAGAATCCGTGGTTGGTTAATTGCTATAGGCAAAGTGTGTTTCCTTACATTACCTGTGTTCGCGTGCGTAATTCATTATCTATGGTTAGGTCGGGAAATTGCACAATGCAATTGGAGTGAAAGTAAATATTGTATATTTTTGAGTTTATTTTTCGTGTGTTTACTACTTTCGCTATTACCGTTATTTCTGAAAGTTATGAAAAATATGGAAAAATTATCCGGAAAGAAAGTTATAGTGATGTGGTGAAATTTTACACATCTATGTTTATGTTTCAAAAAAAAAAAAAAAAAAAAAAAAAAAAAAAAAAAAAGAAAAGAAAAGAAAAAAGAAAAAGAAAAGAGTTGGATGTTTATTTTAAACCAACGATGTAAAGTTATGTAAGTGGTCGATATCACCACTAGTTGTTGTACTATATCTATGGATTGAATGGGAATTGGCAGTTATGGGAACGCCAATTAAGGTTTATTCTTTGATTAAGATCTTGTTGAGTATAATTCGTGTCTACCAAAAGCGTGTATTTCAAGTGTTAAAGCGTGAGTTATTCTATGATATGAGTCTTATTCATGGGATGGTTGGGATAGTGATTAACCACACTTAGGATTTTAATTTATTTGTTTTGTTTATTTTTCATTTTACACCAATTTATATCCCAAATGTTATCCATACCCTATATTGTTCTTTATCCAACCAAACCTTTGATTTATTGAGATTAGGGATTTGAGCAATCTTAAGTATCGTAGTCGTGGATTCGGCTATGTATTTATGATTTTGTCGCCCTTTTTGATATATTATTATTGGTGAAGTTTGGACCTATCTTTAGCCTATTCGAGTTAAGGATTTGAGCAATTGCAAGTATCGTGTTCGTGGATTCGATCATGTATTTGTGATTTTGTCGCCTTTTCTGGAATTTGAGATCGATAGTGAAAGAGAATAATTAACCCTTAAGCCTAAAAACCCTTTTTACCGCTTTAGACTTGTTATTCCTTGGCTTTAGTGGGGGAGATGTGTATACTTGCCAAGCTTATGATAGAATATTCGTCGCGACTGGACAGTTAAACGATTAGATTTGCTTTTATCAAATTATTTTATTATACTTCTAATTCGTTAAGTGTTTAGTTGTGTGATTATGAAATAAACGAATACATGCTTAAATATAAAAATAAATCCTAACATCTTTTAGGATACATTTTCATGAGAGAAATTCTAAGGTTTACTTGGGGACAAGTAAAGTTCAAGTCGGGGGATATTTGATGAACTCAAATAAGTACATTTTATTACTATCATTTATCCTATTAATTTGACTTGTTTTACTATATTATGTATGAGGATTGATACTTAATCGTTTACTTTTGTAATTCTCAGGTAAAAACAAGCATTTGGTGAAACTTAGCGATTTTGGACTGATTATGGAGCATAACATGCATAAAGTTAAGAGTCTACTGAAATGAAGAAGATCAAGACTAATCTGCTCCAGATGCGCCGCATCTCACTCACGACATGCGCCGCATCTCTATCAAGATATCACCAGATACGATCCAAGATACAAGAGGACATGCGCCGCATCTAATCATGGAGTTACGCCGCATCTTCTGGCGGTGTACGAATATTCCTGAATATTATAATCTTGGACCCCACGCGAAGTTAAGTACATGCGCCGCATCTACTCCTTAGATGCGCCGCATCTTCCCTCAGACAGAAACTATAAATACCCCAAGACCAGACGAATTTCGGAGGCATTATATTAGATTCAAAGACCGAACAAGGAGAACCCTAGGACGAATTCAGTCAAGGAGGCAGCACAAGACACACCCAAATCAAAGATACAAGAGCTGTAAGAAGGTGCTGCATGTGTTTAATTCATTAAGTAGTTTTGTTTTATTGTGTTAGCAAACTTTAATTCATCAGGATTGGTGGCTTGTGTAATGTGACAACGAAAGATTGCACTCCCTTTAATACTTGCTTTCCCATCAATTAAAGTTTATATGTTGATGTCTTTGGTTACTACTTATTAGTGCATTGATAACCTCTGTGTTTATTAGTGGCTTGCGGGCATTTGACTGCGGGACATAATGTGGCTCCCACGGTTATTACTAAATTGATCACTTAGGAATAACTTTTAGACATAAGTAATCATTAAGGGTTTACTCGCCGATAAGAATAGGACCAACGAGAAAGGGTTAACTATATACACTTCATATAAAGCTATCAATAAAACAAGTGACAATCTACTTAATCATAAGGACAACCCTCTTATTGTCTCAAGTATTTATCTGTGTACGTGTGTGCTACTTGCTGATTCGTGCCTATTGGTTTATTTTATTATTTAATTGCAAACAAAACCGTGCCAGTCTCTCAGGCTGAAACCCCCTTGCGTTAGGATATTAAAATACTGATTAGATTAACGAGATAATACGTTCCACTCTTAGTGATCGACACTCTACTTACCATTATATTCATACTGACCGGGTACACTGCTCGTTAAGTGTGTGTGTTATTGATAAGTCGGCTAAATATAAATTTAAAACTTGAGTAGGCATTAAAACTGCTAAACCGCAACGACACATCACGCGCATCAATTATTCTCCACGCATTCACGCTATTTTTTTCTCCATTCAATCGTTCCTAATTAGATGTCTCGGCTCGATCCTGAATGTAAGTGTTTTTAACTGTTTTTAATATGTTAGCCTTAAAAGTAATGTTATATTAGGAATTGCAATAGTTATTAAGTACAAGGTCTAGTTTTGCCATTTGTGTAAAGTTAGGCTTGTATAGTTGTATAAATACCCTCCTAGTGTCAACTAGGAGGGGTGGATGTCTCTTTGTATTTTGAGGTGTGTGTGTTTTCTCCTCCTTTCTCTCTCTAGAAAACACACACACCTACCCATTCTTTAACCTAATAATACCATGTTTAATCTTTATTTTGAGCATCCCCGACCTCCTGAACATGTATCTTGATCATTACAATTGGCATCAGAGCTAACCAGGGGCGAATCGTGGGGTTTTGGGGTGGAAAAAGTGATTTTGGCGTCGTTACTGTTCATCAGATCTGGGTGATCGAGGAAATCATTTGATCGAACTTGGTCATTAGTCGAGTTAGACTACATGACCGAACTAGTCTAATCGAACTTTCCTTATCGTCGAACTATTTCACCGAAGAACTTAGATTTGATCGAAATTGTTGTTTTCATCGAACTATTTGATCGAACTTCAGTAACCGAACTTCAGTAACCGAACTTCAGTAACCGAACTTCAGTAACCGAACTTCAGTGACCGAACTTCAGTGACCGAACTTCAGTAACCGAACTTCAGTAACCAAACTTTCGTAACCGAACTTCAGTAACCAAACTTCAGTAACCGAACTTCAGTAACTGATGCGTGGTTTTGCGACCTTACAACAGGTTTTACCTCTCGAGGGATCTCAAGAGGCTTGCAATCCCCACCAGGCAGTGTACCTGACCGATGTAGTATAGTGTAGTGGCAAGTACCGGGGGATTGATCGCTCTCTGGGGAATAGTGTCGTTAGGATTGAAAAACTACTCTAATAGGTCTAAGGGTGAGGGAAGATTCTTTTTGTATTTTTTATATTTTTATGAAAGCAAGTAAAATCTCGGGTTTGAAGGAGTGGGCGGAATTAGTTGCTAGTCAACTAACCCAAATAACTACAATTGCAAATAAAATAAAATGACTGAAAATAAAAAGGTTGTGGAACTTATATGGAGAGAAATGTGTTTACTTAGATTTCCTTACTCCCTAACTATCTTTTACCGGTTGATTAGTGTGTATTAATTGCGTGGATGATGGGTGTATTCCTTAATACCAATCGTGGGGTGGCGTACGTACTTCCCCTACTCTACAAGCTCCTACTTCACTCCTATGTCGAGCCGGCTAAGAAGCTCCTAACATGGGATCACTAGAATTCGCTCGTGCATTAAATACAACCATAATAACCTTAGTACGCATTGGTTCATGTTTCTTAAGACGTTCAAGCAAGTTACCGTATAGGAGGTTAGCCAGTTTTCTTAAGCCTAACATCGATAAACAATCATCCAATACAATTAATAACACACCAACAACCAATAATCAATAGTTAGGTTTCATTAGATCTAAGCAAACACAAGATAAATCTAGCCTAGCATGTTAAATAAAAGACAAGAACAAGATATAATCAAACAACACATAGACATATTGAATGATTAATTGATTACTTATCTTCAATTGAACATGGGAGATCCAAGGGTATAAAACCCTTAAAAATGGCAGAAAAATCGTCTTAGGGTTTCTCCTCACAAAGTTGCACACTAATGACTAAAAATTATGAAAATATATATAGGAAAACAGATCTGACGGCGTCACGTTGTAGATCTGACGCCGTCACCGTCGCCGCGGTTAGGGTTTCTTGATGGCCTTCTTGACGCCGTCCCCTTTTAATCCTCCAAAATCCTCTCTGGCTCGTCAAGGGTTGACGGCGTCACACTGGGGCTTGACGCCGTCACAGGTACTTTTCCAGCAGATTTTTGAGACTTTGTCGTTTTCTTCACTTTTATGCTGCAAAACGTCCAAAATGCTTCCTTTTCCAGATTTCTTCTCCAAAGTACCTAAAATGACAAAAGGAACGATTTAGGGCAATATTTGATCAAATAAATACGATTTAGGGCTTAAATGACCCCCTAAAAGCGGTACACTTTTCGCTTCATCAAATACCCTTACACTTGAGATTTGCTTGTCCTCAAGCAAATGCGCTTTTATTCTAATCAAAATACAAGTTAGGGGTCATTTAACGCTAATATAAAAGTAATTACAACAATTAGTCATTCCACTTTAATCATAATAAGCACGGAGATTATAGACTAGCACCTCACAAGTAGTGTTTAGATACTCACATCTCTCAGGTGTCATAAAAGTATATCTCATAAATGAAAATGGATAATATCTCTCACTACCTGTCACAGCAAATAGATTACCATAGGCTTGGGAAAGGATCAAAAACCTCCTCCACTAGGCGTAAGCACCAAAGATAAACTATCAAAGAGGGCTTTTAAACGGGTTATAACGTTAGGTGTAGGGATATGATAAACACGGTTTTGTTGGATAAAGGAAATTTACTGGTGGCGAGTTAAAGATCTTGATTAATTACATGTACAATATGGCGTTGCTAAGCCAAGACTAGACTCGACTTAAGCTAATGAAAAAAATAACAAAAAGATAAAATAAACATAAAATGAAACGGGATGGTAGTCCGTATGTTTTTTCTACTTTTTCTTTTTTTTTTTTTTTTTTTTTTTTTTTTTTTTTTTTTTTTTTTTTTGCATACACTCTTGCCCTACCATCCAAAATAATACATCGTAGGGAGGTTGTATCCCCCTTACACTTGAACTTTTACATAATTTTACAATTAACTATTCTAATGACTCGAATTAAGATAATCGAAACACTTGGAGTACTTTTAAAATATTTAGCACATATGGGGGTAATAATGTTGTTCTTCCCCATTACTCCATTACACTAGTACTTTACCCATGAGTCCCAATCATCCCAAAACAATATGTACAAGGATATGACTCGACTTAGCAACCATGTAATCAATTAGATAATTAACTTGGGGTTTAAACAAATGTTGTCACAATAATGCACTAAAAATGAGTGCATACAAGGTAGGCTAAGGCGATTTGGGTGTACATTTAAGTGGGGTGTAAACAAATTCTTACTTTAAGTAAAATGCTTAAAGTTAGAAACGAAAAGATAGGCTCTGAGGGGTGTACTAGGGGTATCGTGTACTAAAAATGAGTACAACGCAAAGGGTGTGGGAGAATTACTTGACCAATGTAGCCAATGTAATTATAACAAAAACACAGGTGTAAAACAATGGGTTAATCCTAATGCCTCTTATCATGTAGTAAATCTAACTACACGAATGTAGTCTCACTTGTGGCCTCGGAATGGTCCTAACGCAAGTTCTAGAATCTAAGTGCTACCGGTACACACATCATAGCATAAATGCTTTTCCTACCAATTCTAGGGGCGAACCTCACATATTTGGGGGTGGAAAATTTTTTAGTGGTACGGTTTTGTGCTAGTCATATAACTCCTATTCGTGAGACGCTCATTAAGACCAAATTTTCACTCCTATATGTTGTAAAAAATTTTAAATTTGGCACTAAAATTGCCTTAACAGGTATTTCTCTTAGTTTTATTACACATCTACCATTAAACAAACGAAAATCAAGTGCAATTGTATTCTCTAAAGTATCGTACTTTACCCCCCCCCCCCCTTACACTTAAGATGAACATTGTCCCTAATGTTCAAATAACAAGATGTAAAAGTAAATAAGGTAAAAGAATGAAATCAAACACTCCCCTGATTCGCTCGGTGGATAAAGGGGTAACATGGTTAGATCTTCTTCTAAGGTAATGTTGAAGCTTCAAGATTAAAGCAGCGCCAAAAGCTTGATTCCACATACATCTCCTTGTCCAAAATAACCTGTTAATCCTGAGAAAACAAACAAGAAAACCTGCATAACATCGGCGGGATAAATCTGTATAAGGATATAATGCTTGTGGAATGATTATTTTGCAGATTCCTGGAGTTTATAAGTTAGAGATTTAATAAAAACTTTTTAGATTCCGGTAGAAAAACAAAACTTTCAAAAATTTCAGAAAATTAAAACTTGACGCCGTCAGGTTGTAAGGCCTGACGCCGTCAGAAATGATCTGACAGAATTCTCATGTTAAGTTTTCGGAAAATTTTTGGAAAAACCTATACCTTACGTCCTGGAAATCCTGCAAAATATCATTATGACTCGATACAAGCATTTGACTCAAACAATTACTAATATGCATGTTCATTTAATATTGTTGTGGTTCATGCTCAATTTCGTTCTTATAAACAAATTTGGGTCTCCCCTTACACTTAGCTTTTGCAAAATACCTTTATATGTAATTAAGACGAAGTTAAAAACAAAATAAAGCATTTTCACAATTTATTTTGAATCATGATCCACAAACAATAAAAATAAAACATGCATACGGAAACAAATAAAATCAAATAAACAAACAAATAAACAAACAAAAAAATAAAGCTTGGGTTGCCTCCCAAGAAGTGCTTGTTTTTGTTCGAGTCACGAGCCTGACTCTACCCTCATTTAACGGAAATAAGGGAGGTTTTCCCTACACTTAGGATTAAGTGCGGGTGGAAGTAGCGATACACACCCTTAGGGTGGAAATATGCCACGTGAGGTGAAGGGGGTGAGTGAATGGCTTCCTTCATCCTAAAACTACCCGGATAATATTGGTTTATGGGTGGGTCGGTTCCTCTTTTGTCTCCTAGATGTAAATCTAAGGATGAAAAGTTGTGTAAAGGTTGAGGTTCCGGCTCATCAACACTAGGAAATTCCCTAGAACTAAGAGTAAGGTCATCACTAAAAGTGTTCAAACCTATATCCTCTAGTTGTGCTTGGTCCAAGGGTTCTACCTCCATCGGGATTCCTAAAGTCTCTTCTACTTCTTCCGGGTAAGTCACGGGCGGTGTGGGTGCCTCAAATGATGGTAGGACTTGTGGGGTATCTAGCAGGCTTATGTTACTTACCTCATCATTCCTTGTGTCAAGATCACCTATGTCTTCATCCTGTATTATGGTAGTGCCTAACCATGACATACAGCTAGGTGGCTCAACTTTGCCCTTATGTGTGTCGTATGTTTTGGTGAAATCTATCCCACTCATGCAACTAGGTAGTTCAACACTAACCATCTCAGAATCTTGGTTTGACTCTAAGTCCATGTTCTTAGAAACTAGGTCTTTTTACTCATACAAATCCACTAATTCGTTCCACTTATGGGTCATGGTTAGGAAGCTTTCCTCAAAATTCATCCAAAGGGTCTTACTAAAAGGAATTGATCCTGATAATGATCGTCTAATAGAAATCACACATGCATAGAATTCATTAAACCCATCTAACTTTACCCCCAACTCCTCTTGGAAATCACTAAGAGCACACAAAAATTCATTGGAATGATAGGAAGCAAATCTATTAGTGAGATATAGTTGTTCCTCTATTGTCAATGATCTAAATGGAGTTTCATCCGCCATAGTGACAAATGAAAATGGTTTTACAAACAAAGGGCACAAAGAAAAAGATAGACTACAAGAAAGCTAATAAAAAGAAAATAAAAATCTCACTAAGATAGGAATCTAATGAGTAGACCTAATAAAAAGAAATTTTAACCTAAGCAATAACTACTCCCCGGGCTGCGGCGCCAAAAACTTGATGCGTGGTTTTGCGACCTTACAACAGGTTTTACCTCTCGAGGGATCTCAAGAGGCTTGCAATCCCCACAAGGCAGTGTACCTGACCGATGTAGTATAGTGTAGTGGCAAGTACCGGGGGATTGATCGTTCTCTAGGGGAATAGTGTCGTTAGGATTGAAAAACTACTCTAATAGGTCTAAGGGTGAGGGAAGATTCTTTTTGTATTTTTTATATTTTTATGAAAGCAAGTAAAATCTCGGGTTTGAAGGAGTGGGCGGAATTAGTTGCTAGTCAACTAACCCAAATAACTACAATTGCAAATAAAATAAAATGACTGAAAATAAAAAGGTTGTGGAACTTATATGGAGAGAAATGTGTTTACTTAGATTTCCTTACTCCCTAACTATCTTTTTACCGGTTGATTAGTGTGTATTAATTGCATGGATGACGGGTGTATTCCTTAATACCAATCGTGGGGTGGCGTATGTACTTCCCCAACTCTACAAGCTCCTACTTCACTCCTATGTCGAGCCGGCTAAGAAGCTCCTAACATGGGATCACTAGAATTCGCTCATGCATTAAATACAACCATAATAACCTTAGTACGCATTGGTTCATGTTTCTTAAGACGTTCAAGCAAGTTACCGTATAGGAGGTTACCCAGTTTTCTTAAGCCTAACATCGATAAACAATCATCCAATACAATTAATAACACACCAACAACCAATAATCAATAGTTAGGTTTCATTAGATCTAAGCAAACACAAGATAAATCTAGCCTAGCATGTTAAATAAAAGACAAGAACAAGATATAATCAAACAACACATAGACATATTGAATGATTAATTGATTACTTATCTTCAATTGAACATGGGAGATCCAAGGGTATAAAACCCTTTAAAATGGTAGAAAAATCGTCTTAGGGTTTCTCCTCACAAAGTTGCACACTAATGACTAAAAATTATGAAAATATATATAGGAAAACAGATCTGACGGCGTCACGTTGTAGATCTGACGCCGTCACCTCGCCGCGGTTAGGGTTTCTTGATGGCCTTCTTGACGCCGTCCCCTTTTAATCCTCCAAAATCCTCTCTGGCGCGTCAAGGGTTGACGGCGTCACACTGGGGCTTGACGCCGTCACAGGTACTTTTCCAGCAGATTTTTGAGACTTTGTCGTTTTCTTCACTTTTATGCTCCAAAAACGTCCAAAATGCTTCCTTTTCCAGATTTCTTCTCCAAAGTACCTAAAATGACAAAAGGAACGATTTAGGGCAATATTTGATCAAATAAATACGATTTAGGGCTTAAATGACCCCCTAAAAGCGGTACACTTTTCGCTTCATCAGTAACCGAACTTTAGTAACCGAACTTCAGTAACCAAACTTTTTGATCGAATTTCTTGATCGAACTATTTTGATCGAACTAGGTTGATCGAGTTTATCTAGTTTGATCGAGTTTTTTGGCGGGAAAAGTTGAGTAAAATTTAATTTCAATGAGAGACTAAATGGTCCATTTTTACGCTAAATTCAAATTATGGTGTAACGATGAAAATTTTGGCCCAAAATTCAAATTTTTAGGTCAAAATTTGGCGTAAAAATTTCTTAAACTCAAATTTTCCTAGCATGTTTAGAATTGAAAATAAGGCATATTTCATACTCGCACCACACCCAAATCACAAAAATATTATTGGCCTACATCCTCAAAAACACCACGTATCGCTTAAACGACCCTGATCAAGATTCAATATCAAATGACAATGGCTAATTATTGATTGTTATCAACTGTGACTACAAGGATGATGATTCGTTATTACTTATTTGAAGTTGAAGTGGAATATCTCGGGTACGTGTACTTAGTATCTTGAAGATATCGGGGTTGGTTGGATGCATGATTCTTCGAGATCCTTGTTTGAGCACTCATGGGAAAAGTGATTAAGTCTTGGGTTATCTAGTTTTCATAGGTCAAGGGGTGGATGGACGAAGACCTAGTTAACTATCACTTAAAGGAGATACGTTGTAGTACTCAGTGTCACACAAAGATGTGGATAATTCAAGAGAGGTTCATATACAGTTAAGGAAGGATGGATGGGTATATGAAACGACCTATATGCTTTAAGGAGTTACGTTGTAGTGCTCAGTATAGGTTCTTAGTCACACATTCGTGCAAGTTTAAGTCACAAGTCTGGGTTATTTTACTTCAGTCTCAAGTTCGCCATTTTAGGCTATCTTCTCATGTGGTTACTACAAAAAGCCGTTGTTTTTGATACATGAGGTTGATAAAGAGTTAGACATCTTAAATGGTATTGTTAGTAGATTGGGTTTATCGACATCTTCTCATAGGCTGATTGGTTTAATGATAAAGTGCTTCCAGTTAATACTTCACGTACACATCATTATGCTGATTCCGATTAATCGTAACCAGCAGGGGAGAGAAATGTGTACATCAAGGACGCACAACAAGTTCACGTGATCGGGCTTAATGATTTATGAAATGATTTGATTTATGTCGGAGATTGGTTGATTCTATGTCTTATCTTCTACTCATCTTATTCTACGCACTTCTACCTTATCCACCTTCACCAATTTCGGGCAACAAGATCAAGATGATCAGTGGTTCAACTTGTTACTTTGATGTTATCATTTCATGTGTACGTTATGGGCTGATTTATCATAGGAAAGATAACTGGGATGCATTTTGTGAGAAGAAGATGTTGATACTCTATTCCCCCGAATGGATAATCTTGAAGAAGGTCGAGTCTACAGTCTGTTCTACATTTTCCGCTGCGTGTTAGAAGACTAAAGACGGGATGCAGTTAACTATCAAAAGACTTCTTCAGAATCACGGCAGTAATCAGAAAGGTTGTCAGTTTGGGGGAGAGCACTCAGGGCACCCAGAATTAAACCCTAATTAGATTTGCTCACGTTCTTCTGCAAGTAAAGAAATGAAAGCTGAGAAGATTCTGCAAGCTGAACGAAGTAATGAAGTTTGAAGACCATTCTCTGCGCTTATGGTTTTATATTTTACTTGTAGGGAACATTGTAAGCAATTCCAGTATAACATCACTTTGGGGAGAGATTGTTAGCCTTAAAAGTAATGTTATATTAGGAATTGCAATAGTTATTAAGTACAAGGTCTAGTTTTGCCATTTGTGTAAAGTTAGGCTTGTAGAGTTGTATAAATACCCTCCTAGTGTCAACTAGGAGGGGTGGATGTCTCTTTGTATTTTGAGGTGTGTGTGGTTTCTCTCTCTTTCTCTCTCTAGAAAACACACACACCTCCCCATTCTTTAACCTAATAATACCATGTTTAATCTTTATTTTGAGCATCCCCGACCTCCTGAACATGTATTTTGATCATTACATAATATAACTTTTTAATTTTTGCTAGTTAAATTTGAAATCGAAGCTTATATATTTGATATTTAGCTGTTATATGAATCGTTTGTTGATTTTTTTGATTTTTTGTTGATAAATTTTCATTGTATGCTCAATTCTGTACCGATTATATGATTTTTTTTTTTTTTTTTTTTTTTTGTGTAATGTGATGTTTATAGTCTGTTACTTGATGTTTAGATTTAATTTTTTAAGTAATTTTTGTGGATTAAAAAAAAATGTATACTAATGCACTAATTTTATAGATTTTTTTTTTAGCTTTTGATTATGATGTGTATGTGATTATAGTGTTTACATTATGCATATTTTAGTTTATTAGGTTATCTGATTTTTTGTGATATTTTTAATTCATTATATTGTGTATGCTGATGCGCTATTTTTTGTTATATTACATGTGTTTTTTTTTTTTTTTAATTATTGTGTTTAATTTTTTTTGTTATTTTATAAAAAAATGTATACTGATGCACTAATTTTATATCTGATACATTTTACTTTTACTATTATATCTGATGCTATGATATTTTCATCATTCTGTTATATGTCTTGATGCACTGATTTGAATGATTATTGTATTTACGTATATTTTTTATATTTTACAGGTTTGATGTCAACTTGTAGTTTTACTTCTAGTTCTAGTGGTAGTTCGTCTGCTAATGGTGTTGTTCGTGATCCTGATGGTAGTATAGATGTTTCTAGTATTAGCGATGTGGTTTGTCGTTCTAATGATAGTGTAGAAACCTCTAGGAAATGGATTCCTGAAATAGGTGATGCTCAGAAACCTAGCACCGGAACTGTTTTTGCTTCGTTGACTCAGGCTTATAACTTCTATATGCATTATGCGAAATTAGCTGGGTTTGATATTAAGCTTGGGACGGAGTGTAGGGACGATTCTAGTGATATAAGTATCAGATACTTCAGTTGTAGGAAAAGTGGTAAGAAGAGATATTCAAAATATGATAAGCATAAGTCGGATTATGAGGTTGACAAACGCAAGGGGAAAAGTAAGTGCGTTGAGAAAGGGAAAGGTAAGTGCGTTGACGATTCTAGCGATGTTGTTGTTAAGAAGGCTTTTAGAAAAAATACTTCATGTAAGACTGATTGTTTGGCTTCTATGAGGGTTAGAAAGATTGAGGGAGATAGGTATGAGGTTTATTGGTTTGTTGAAGAGCATAATCACCCTCTGGTGTCGCAACAGGACATGCAGTTTTTGGACCAGTTAGGGCTTTTAAGCTAATGAAAGAAATTTATGGAGGGTTTGAGAACATTGGAGCAACTGTGGCTGATTGCAAGAACTTTAGACGTGATATGAATCTGTTTATCGGGGACCGTGACGCGCAGATGGCGGTTGAGAAGTTGCAGAACCTGGAAAAGCACTGTGAAGGTTTTTCTGTGGATTACTACATGGGAGAAGGTGATGCGTTGAGTGGTTTATTCTGGGCTGACAATGCTGCGAAGTTGAACTATAAGCGTTTTGGAGATATTATGTCTTTTGATGCCACGTTTAGATCGAACAAGTAATGTTTTTTGTCCTGACCTTTTTTATTATACACACTGATGCACCTTTTTGTTTAATACTGATGCACTTTTTAAACAACAATACATTTTTTTTTTTTTTTTTTTTTTTTGCAAGTACAAGATGGTCTTTATACCATTTACTGGTATAGATAACCACAACCATTCTGTGACATTTGGAGCTGGCCTTCTTTCTGATGAGACTATATCTTCCTACAAGTGGTTGCTTCGTGCGTTCCAGAAGGCGTTTGTTACTGACCCACAGGTTGTTGTTACAGACCAGGACCCGTCGATGAAGCAAGCGATTGCTGATGTTTTCCCAAATGCTCGTCACCGTTTGTGTATGTGGCACATTATGCAGAAGCTCACAACTAAGGTATGTTTAGATTAATTATGTATATATATTAATTTTATAATAATGATATACTAGTATGCAACACTGATGTCCTAATATGTAACACTGATGCACTGGTATGTAACATTGCAACTGCTAATACATTGCTGTAAGTGATTCTCACTATATTTAGTTATGAGCTGTATTATATTGGTTACTTAGTTAGGGTTTGTTATGTAATTTGTGTACATTATATGCTTACTATATCATCGTTAGAAATGATTGATAGTGCTCTTGGTAATTGTATGCTAATACCCCAAGGGCGGGCGAGATAGCAAATATAATTGTATGATAATAATTTTTGCATCTGTAAACAAATAATGTTTGACTGTTAGAAGCTACAGTAATTGTTGGGTTAAATAGGCTAATGTGATGATGGTATGTGTTTTTTGTTCCGCGTATCATGTATTAAAGTTTTTGAATTGTGGTTAGGTTTGAATGAATTACTTACAGCTTGCACTCATATATATAGGATCAATTTGTTTGCCTTTCACTTAGTATGTTGCCAATTTTCTCACCACAACAAACATTATCTCAAAGTAAAATGTTTTTTTTTCCAAAAGATGCAAAGGTAACAAAAATTATAACAATGATATCAGTTCATAGCTTTGTAATTGGTAATTGGTACTGATTTGTCATAGCTTTGTAACAAAAATTATAATGATATCAGTTCATAGCTTTGGTAATTGGTAATGATATCAGTTCATAGTTTTGTAACAAAAAATATACTGATTTGTCATAGCTTTGGTAATTGGTAATGATATCAGTTCATAGCTTTGTAATAAAAAGTATAACAATATAGGATCAAATCAATTCATAGCTTTATAATTGGTACTGGTTTGTCATTATTGAGTTAATTTACTGATGGACACCACTGCTTTAGGGGAATAGATCAATAGTTTGCTAGACATGTGCAACTGATGCACTAATAAGTAACACTGATGCACTAATAAGTAACACTGATGCTCTAATATGTAACACTGATGCACTTTTTTGTTTGCAGGTTGGTTCATCTATTTGTAAAAACTCTGATTTCAAGCGAAGGCTCTGTGAGATAGTTTGGAATGATCAGATCTCACCTAGTATATTTGAAGATGAATGGGCCAGTATTATTGCTGATTTTAACCTAAGTGAGAATAAGTTGTTGTCTGATATATATGAAATGAGGGTTAGATGGATTCCAGCTTTTCTCCGAGATGAAGACATGTCTGGACTAATGCGTACGACTTCACGCTCTGAATCTGAGAACCATTTTTTTGGAAGATTTACCACTCCACACCTTACGTTAGTTGAGTTTCTTAGCCACTTTGATAGTGCTATGGATTCCCAGCGGTATTTACAGTGGAAGAATGACCATGAATCTCGTTATAAGACACCTGAATTCCGTACTGAATTGAAATTGGAGAGGGATGCTGCTGGGCTGTACACTTTGAGTGTGTTTTTTGATGTTCAAGATGAACTTTTCTCTTCTATTACCCATTGCTTATCCGTCAACATTGAAAAGATTGGGTTGTTTGAAAAGTACTTTATTCGTGATACTAAGGTTAAAAAGTGGAAGGACAAGAATTCGTTTGAAGTTTATGAGGTATGTTTGATTATAAATTGATGCACCTTTTTTATTATTCGGATGCATTAATTTATTCTATAATATTTATACATTTCTATATTCAGATGCATTAATTGATTATAAATTGATGCACCTTTTATTCTATATTCAGGTGTTGTATGCTTCGTCTGATATGAGTGTCACTTGTTCGTGCAAGCGTTTTGACCTTTTTTGGCTTCTATGTCGTCATATTTTTTACGTTTTGAGGATGAACAATGTGCAAGATTTTCCAAAGGAGTATGTTCTTGATAGGTGGTCGAAGACTCCGGATAGTATTTGTTTTGATGCTACTGTAAATGCTGCTGAGACAAGTTCATGTTCTGATGTTCGTGCAATTCGTCAGATTGTTGAAGATACTGTTGATAGGTTGATGCCGTTTAAAGACAAACTTGAGCTGTACCGTTTGCATTTGTTGGATTTACTGGCTTCAGCTCGAGATGAGGTTCCTGTTGCTCTTAACAAGAATAAGGCTGACATTTTTTGTTCCATGCTTGGTGTCACTGAACCGTCTGATGTTGAGATACAAGTTCCCAGGAAATCGAAGAACAAAGGTACTGGTTCTCATTCAAGATGGAAGAACATGGATGAAATATTACGCAAAGAGGCTGAAGCATCAAAGAAGAGAAGAACTTGCTTTACTTGTGGAAAAGTTGAAGGTCACAACTCTAGAACCTGTCCGTACAATGACATCATCAGTGGTAGCCGCAAAAGATCATCCCGTTCTACTCGTTCTGTTGGTGTTGATTACCAGGAGTGATGCACCATTATGTTTCTGAGATGCAGGTTTTATTTAGTTGTTGAAACAAACATTCTTTTATTTTTTTAGGACTTTTTGTTTGAATAATGAACTTCAGCAAAAATGAACAACAAAAGAGTAAGACTTGTTTTGTCTGATAGATTTTATTGAATTGTACTTTGGAGTTGATTTGGATTCAAGTCTGATGGATTTTATTGAATTATACTTTGGAGTTGATTTGGATTTATGGAATTTTTATTTTTTTAGGTTTATATATGATTGTATTTTTTTGATGCACCATTTTTTTTATTATGTTACCATATATATGTTTTGCTGGATGTGTTGGTAAAAAAAGAAAAGGGATAATTACTAATATGCCCCAGTTGCCCTGGTGCGTTGTTATCCGACCCGCTCACAAAAAGTTCCGATACTAGACCAGGGCAACTCGTCCGACCAACCACTGGATGACACGTGTCCGACCAAAATACGTAGTGTATTTGGGGCAACTTTGTAATTTCTTGATCTAAACTGGTTTTTTTTTGTCATTTTACATGTTATTCACTGTTTACCTCTTTATACCACACTCCAATTCAACCACTATAACTCCCTCCTCACCCCAATCCCTCCATAGCCGAAACACCATCACCACCGAATCCCCACCATCGTCGTAACCCTCCACCGCCGCCGTAACCCTCCACCGCCGTAACCCTCCACAACAGGGATGTACGCGGTTAGGATAACAGCTCCCTGTGTTAGGATAACACATCAAAAACCTAATTCTTCTTCTTCAGGTATTTTTATTCTAATTAATTAATTAATTCAATTATGATTCGATTTGATTTTAATTTCACACGAGTTTAATTTTTCTTTGTATTAGATGACTATCTTTTTGATATTTGGGACCAGTTTTTATAAAAAAGATTGATTTTTATAAAATTTGGAGATCTGGGTATTGTTTATTGATGTGATATGTATTGAAGTGAGTAAACAAGATGGCAAATTTAACCCCAGGAGTGCTGTTAAAACTGCTGCAACATATGAACACAGATGTTAAAGTAAGTGGTTCTGAGCATAAATCATCTTTATTACAAGTTATTAGTATTGTTCTTGCTTTATTTGGTGATCGGAAACAGGGGTGTCCTGTTTTAGCGCCAAACACTGTGCCTGTGCCAGAGATTCACATTTTGATTAGAGAGTTTTTTTTTTTTTTTTTTTTTGGAAAGAATCACTAGCTAATTATGTGATGTAAGTTACGATTGTCTGTTGATTTCAAACAAGGCATATACATGGTACTATGGATGACTGGTTTCTTCAATTTTTCCAAAATGACGACGAGTTGATGTTATCTGTTGGTTGAGAAACAAAATAGAAACTAACATTGAAAGAGAGTGCGTATAAGAGAATAGCTGAGGCTCATTTGGTGACGTATCGTAAGTGCTTTAGCTTTAGTTAGTTATTTTTTTATCCTTCAAAAACTTTTAAGAGGAAGGACTATGTGCCTTTTAAAGTTGAAACAATTTAATGTTTTGCATTCTTTCTTGACAGTGTAGTTAATTGATTAGTTTATTATCTTAGTTCAATGCTCTGTATGTGATATAAAATCGGAAAGTGACTAGTATCATTGTAATGGGAAGTATGATAAGCAACTTGTGCAATGCGTTGAAACCAATAGCCTGGTCTCCACCTTGCAGCTTCTGCTGATGCGGAAGAGGGATTTTTTAAGTTGTTCAACACTCTCTTTCACTTCAAAATTTCTTCCTATGGAAGTCTCTGACCTATATCTTCCACAATATTTTTTCAGTGCCTATATCCGTTGTTGTTTCTTTCAAGAAGATCAAAGCCCTTGTTAGCGGTCATGCCCAGCCTTCTACCATACTAAGAAATTCTGGAAAGCTGGTGGGTTTTTTTTTTTTTTTTTTTTTTTTTTTTAAGATTTTCTTTTAATGTCATATTCAAACAAGTTCACTCTTGTGTGTCTTTATGATCATAAATTTTAAGGTTTCAATTTTGTTTAGGTGGTTAGTGAAGATGGGAAGAAAGTCAAACGCCAGCATCCACTGACCGAGGCAGACATGGAGGAGCTGCAGGTGCGTATGTGATGTGCTGGTCATATCATTTCTGTGACATTCAAGTTGCTTATAATGTTTATCGCTTGTTTTTTGCTCGTAGTCGCGCATTATTGTTGTTGAAAATTTGCCTGAGGACCACTGTCATCAGAACCTAATGAAAATTTTCTCGACTGTCGGGAGGTACCAGATTTACTCTAACTCAGATTTCCTTAGACCTTTTGACTGTCTAGAACATTTTCGCTTTGGGAATTATGCTACTCATTTGATTCTTACGAGTCGTACTTGATCAGTGTAAAGACAATCCGTACCTGCCAGCCACAAGCTTCCAATGGCGGGGTAGCTTCAGCATCAAGAGGCGCGTCAAAAGCTGATGGTATGCACTACAGTAATAAGGTAAGCATCTATAGTACGTATATGCTGATATGTAAATCCTAGGTATCTTCTCATGTCAATGCAATTTCGTGTCGAGAACTGTTGAATATCTTTGATGCTTCTTTTTCCCTTTTTACATGTGATAGATATTTATTCGGTAGGAATTTTCTTACATTGACGGGACAGTAGGCTATCCGTAAATTGATTTGCTCATTTGATGTGTATGCGTGGATGATGTTCTCCAAGCTAAAATACGTAGTTAATTGTGCTATTTTTTCCCATTGGCTATAACCAAGTGAATCAGCAACATTGATAGATCAAATCATCTTTGAATTTATGCAAAACTTTATAATTATGTGTTAACATGTTACTTACTTTCTCTTTTATCTGTATTTTTGGCACAGCTGCATGCTTTTGTGGAATATGAGACCATTGAACTAGCTGAGAAAGCAGTAAGTGCCACCAGTTTGGTAGATTAAAATTTCCATCATCAGTTATTTCTTTATTAATTGAATCAAATTATCTCGAATAGGCTCTGGTGCTGAACAAAGAGGGCAACTGGAGAAATAGCTTGAAAGTCCGTTTATTGAGACGATCGGTATGTGCCTCAAGAACATATATTTTTTCCCCTTTCACATGACCAGTCACTAACTTCTCATACTAATTAGCGCACTTTTTCTGTTAAGCTCTTTCATTATATGGAGCAAAGAATGTATAATAAACAAGATAAGATGACGATTTGATATATCTAAAAAGTCACGTGGTAAAGAATTGCGAAAGCATGAATTTATTTCATCTTAGGATATATAGTTGAATAAATAGGTAACTAACCACTTTTGGGTGCATAGAAACCAAAGATGGATGGTTTGGGTAAGGGTCAATACAGATTCAGGGTGAGATTGGTCATTTTTTTTGGTACATGTCAATATTGGGTGGGCTGGGTGGGATTGACCTACAAAGACTTCATTGTCCTTTTTTTTAAAAAAATTATGATTATATAAGCAACATTATTACAAAAATGATCTAAATCTTCGTATAAAGATGATATAAGAAGTTGTTTGCATTAAGATAGATTGTTGGTGACATCCATACTGTTTGTCTCGTTCCTGAATTCTGGCCCATTTGACCCCAACAGCTAATGTTTTCTATTTGATCCGTTTGTGATAAAATAGAACCTAAATCGATCCATCTGTAGGTATGGGTCTGCTATATCTAATAGAAATGGTGTTTTTACCTTGTGGTTCGCGCACAAAGGACTACCCCTCGTGGTTCACAAAAGAAAACCTCTAAGTCGTAGCCATGATTGATCATGTAACTTATTGTTTTATGTGTATTTGTTTTAGATCAGTTCATACCTCAACTTCCAAACCCTACCATAATTGGTTCTTAATTAATTTTTTGTATTGTTTATACAGAAAAGTTTAACTTTTTATTTCTTTCAAGTCCCAGGCAAAAAATAAATAAACATATAATAGATTATCAACTCAATAATAAAATATATTCCCTTTCGTGTACATTGCAGCTGGCTGTGTTAGAGGCAGAGCAAAAAGCCGAATAGGCTCCTGAAACCAGTAATTCAAGAAAGAAAGGCACCAAGAAAAAACTCATGGGTTCAAAATAGTTTTGTATGGAAGTTGGCTTAGCGGTTTACTCAGATACATATGACGGGTTCAATGGCTCTCGCTTACACACTAATGACAGTTTGTGGCGTAGCTATGTGTTTGTTGAGTTTGTTGTATTTTACTAGTAATATTTATATTTTGAGGCTGATAATGTTTACTACTTGTGTATGACACAGGAGATTTTGTATTATTGGCTTGAATGATATAGTTGCTGTGAAGATTTTAGCCATTCTCAAGTGATTAAAGTATCAAATCTTATTTTGGCAATCTACTTCAAAAACTTTAGTATCATATACCATACAATTTTATTACAAGTATTAAATCTTAGTATTTTGGCAATCTACATCATGTCTTAAAAAGTTTAGTTCAAGGTGCTTTGACGGCTAGTAACTTTTACACCTTATAGTTGACACAAGCATCAAGCTCCATTGATACTCAAAAATTATGATTAGCAAACATAGGCCCTTTATACTCGACTACCCCTCTAACTTTGCCAAACCACAAATACAGTTTCTACAATTTCCTGGAAAGGTATTAGCCAAAACTGGACCATATAGATACTACTGCTTGATATGATTTTTCTGCTGCTAGCGTTATTTGATACTACTGCTTTCGAGTTTTACTACTGCGCGAGTTCTTAGTTTCTGCTGCTAGCTTCAAATTACTATTGTTCGTGGTCTGGGATAATGCTGCTCGTTCTAGTTTATACACAAGTTGCCCAAAAAAATACACAAGTGGCCCAAAAAATACACAAGTGTCCTCCAGTTGCCCAAAAAAATACACAAGTTGCCCAAAACTGGACCATGTATTTTTTTTGGCAACTTGTGTATTTTTTTTTGGGCAACTTGTGTATTTTTTTTTGGGCAACTTGTGTATTTTTTAGGCAACTTGTGTTTTTTTGAGCAACTTGTGTATTTTTTGGGCAACTTGTGTATAAACTAGAGTGTCTAATGCACTACAAGTTTTAAGCGTTAGAAGTGGTTTTGAAGCTAGTTCCCCATAACTTAAATCTTCTTTTTAAGAATTAAATACCTAAACTTCATCGACTACATTTTCTAATCATCCCCCAAAAGAACAAAGACTCAAGTGGTAATGTATTGAGATATATCCAACACCAGAATGATCATAAACTCCAACAACAAACAAGGACAGAGTTTTATCCATTCCATCTCCATGAATCATTTCAAGAAACACTAAACATATAGTTTGGACATAGATCAATAACATTCTAAGGTATAACAAATTTATGTTTCCATTAAAAATGGCCTCCTTGTTAGGAGATTAGAAAGCAGAGTCTGTGTTCCTGGTCTTCTTCAGCATCATATCTTTTGCTTCTCCAATTTTGGAAGCGAGATATTGACTGCCACCAGCATCTAGATGGTTTGCAACCATCACCTTTCGATATGCTTCCCTTACCTTATCTTGTGCAGTACTTTCCCTATACAATACCAACAAAAAAACGATTATTAACATATACAAAGTAAAATAGACTTTGTGTGTAGAAGGAAAGCAAATGCTGGCGTTTTTTATAGTCTGATGATAATAAATGAGAAAACTGAAATCTATCTTAAGATGAACACTACATAGCTAAGGAATTCTAATTACGGGTGTTTTGAACACGGTTATATGCTACTAACTGCCTAGAATAAGATTAGGCAATTTCACATTTATCTCAATAATTGGTTTTTTGATTACTTTTACCTTGTGTGATTACAAAAAAACATGCTTTAATCAATTTTTTTTGTCAAGCAACATACATCCAAACAAAATCTTTAAAGTTATGATCATAAAGACACACAAGAGTGAACTTGTTTGAATATGACATTAAAAGAAAATCTTTAATAAAAAAAAAAAAAAAAAAAATAATAAAAACCCACCAGCTTTCCAGAATTCTTAGTATGGTAGCAAGCTGGGCATGACCGCTAACAAGGGCTTTGATCTTCTTGAAAGAAACAACAACGGATATAGGCACTGAAGAAATATTGTGGAAGATATATGTCAGAGACTTCCATAGCAAGAAATTTTGAAGTGAAAGAGAGTGTTGAGCTTAAAAAGTCCCTCTTCCGCATCAGCAGAAGCTGCAAGGTGGAGACCAGGATATTGGTTTCAACGCATTGCACAAGTTGCTTATCATACTTTCCATTACAATGATACTACTCACTTTCCGATTTTATATCACATACAGAGCATTGAACTAACCATACCATATGTAATAGCCTTGTCCTACTTTCTGCCACACAGATGTGCCAGAAAGAAATCAAGAAAAATATACAATGCCAAGTTGGGTCTCCACAACATAACCAGGAATTAGATAACACAAAGAATAAAAGAGAAGTAGTGGTATCTTACAACAAAGAAAAAGCAAGACACCAATATCAATGGGTAAGGAAATGGTAGCTTCTCATGCGAATCCCACAAGAATAAAAGAGTTCAGTTATTGGAGCATTTAGGAATGAGAAATTTCACTATATTATCTACAACTACTAGAGCAATCACGGAATGCGGCGGGGGGAAAGTAATCAAAATTTTTGGGGAATAATCTTTTCCAGTTGCACTTTTTATGGCGATTATATTTTTGGCGAGCAACGTTTTCTAGTTGTAATTGTATTTTTCTCCTCCATGAAAATTTAAACGGAGTGTAACTTAAATGATTTTTATCATGTTAATTTGTTTTCCATATTTACTTTGAAAGTACTTAATTTCCATACATCAAATGTCTAGATCTTGGCTATTACCTTTAAGGGCAATTTAGTAATTTCACTGTACTTAAAAGTTCAATGAAGGGTGTAAGTCCTTGATGCTTTATAAGTAGTTAAGATAAGATTAAGATGAAAGCAGCAAATCTTACCGTATCCTTCAGGGTCTTTGCTGATGAACCTCATTAAATGATCAGTAGTTGCCAAATTTATGTCACTGAAATAGTACTCCACCTACACAATGTGTGCATATAAATGTCAATTATAAAAATCAGAAGTACCGAAACCATGTATCATGTATGATATGTTATACTAAGGCTTATGTGATGTATTCATAATGAGATCACCTGCCCAGGCTAGAGTTTGGTTTCGCTAGCTATAAATCCTGCAGTATGTCAAAGTCATGAGAGCCAAAGCTAAGATGCTAAAATATATGTGTGGACTTGCTAACAACTAAGAACAAAATTGCTTGATACTAAGATAATAAACTAATCAATTAACCACACTGTCAAGAAAGAATGCAAAACATTAAATTGTTTCAACTTTAAAAGGCACATAGTCCTTCCTCTTAAAAGTTTTTGAAGGATAAAAAAATAACTAACTAAAGCTAAAGCACTTACGATACGTCACCAAATGAGCCTCAGCTATTCTCTTATACGCACTCTCTTTCAATGTTAGTTTCTATTTTGTTTCTCAACCAACAGATAACATCAACTCGTCGTCATTTTGGAAAAATTGAAGAAACCAGTCATCCATAGTACCATGTATATGCCTTGTTTGAAATCAACAGACAATCGTAACTTACATCACATAATTAGCTAGTGATTCTTTCCAAAAAAAAAAAAAAAAAAAAAAAAAAAGAAACTCTCTAATCAAAATGTGAATCTCTGGCACAGGCACAGTGTTTGGCGCTAAAACAGGACACCCCTGTTTCCGATCACCAAATAAAGCAGGAACAATACTAATAACTTGTAATAAAGATGATTTATGTTCAGAACCACTTACTTTAACATCTGTGTTCATATGTTGCAGCAGTTTTAACAGCACTCCTGGGGTTAAATTTGCCATCTTGTTTACTCACTTCAATACATATCACATCAATAAACAATACCTAGATCTCCAAATTTTATAAAAATCAATCTTTTTTTTATAAAAAGTGGTCCCAAATATCAAAAAGATAGTCATCTAATACAAAGAAAAATTAAACTCCCGTGAAATTAAAATCAAATCGAATCATAATTGAATTAATTAATTAATTAGAATAAAAATACCTGAAGAAGAAGAATTAGGTTTTTGATGTGTTATCCTAACACAGGGAGCTGTTATCCTAACCGTGTACATTCCTGTTGTGGAGGGTTACGGCGTTGGAGGGTTACAGCGGTGGTGGAGGGTTACGACGATGGTGGGGATTCGGTGGTGATGGGGTTTCGGCTATGGAGGGATTGGGGTGAGGAGGGAGTTATAGTGGTTGAATTGGAGTGTGGTATAAAGAGGTAAACAGTGAATAACATGTAAAATGACAAAAAATCCAGTTTAGATCAAGAAATTACAATGTTGCCCCAAATACACTACGTATTTTGGTCGGACACGTGTCATCCAGTGGTTAGTCGGACGAGTTGCCCTGGTCTAGTATCGGAACTTTCTGTGAGCGGGTCGGATAAGCAACGCACCAGGGCAACTGGGGCATATTAGTAATTATCCCTTTTCTTTTTTTACCAACACATCCAACAAAACATATATATGGTAACATAATAAAAAAATGGTGCATCAAAAAAATACAATCATATATAAACCTAAAAAAATAAAAATTCCATAAATCCAAATCAACTCCAAAGTATAATTCAATAAAATCCATCAGACTTGAATCCAAATCAACTCCAAAGTACAATTCAATAAAATCTATCAGACAAAACAAGTCTTAATCTTTTGTTGTTCAAGAATATTTCAGACCCGAATCGGTTTGTTCTTGTTTGATGCTCTAGCTTCATTATCTTCATCTTTGATTTAGCAATCTTTGCTGCACTGTGGTGGTTTACCGATTCCAGGTATGTTGCTAGTGCTTTTGTCTGTTATATAATAAAATACAAATGAGATGCATCAATTAAACAAAACAGATGCACCAATTTAACAACACAGATGCATCAATTGATCTAAACATATGGCTGTGTATTTTCGCGACAACTGTTGTTTATACCTAGGATTCGCTACAACACCTAACAAAATAAGTTTGTAATACATTCAACTTGCATCAAATCCCACACTACTTTTAAGTCAATTATAAGTTACTCAATGAGGTTTAATGTAAAAAAAGTGATATAACACCTAACGAAACTTATGCAAACAGTATAACAATCAATTCTCAAAAATATATCCATCACCAACTATACCTAGTTTTATTGAATTCCGGCGCCTTAAGTAATCCAAGATGCAGACATTAATAACTTGATGATACAGTAAATTAGTGTAAAATGTCATAGCACATATATAATTAACTACAATTCAGTTAAATCTAAGTAACTTAATCTTCAATTCATTCAATAAAAAAAATAAAAATAAATAACAAATTAATTAAAAAAAAGGTGAATGGTTTTTATACCTAACGAAACTGATATGAACACCAATGCCACAATGCATAACAGAACAATCTCATATATACATTCATCAGCAACTATGCCTATCTTAATCTAAAGATCACATTAAATTACAAAACCGCAAACAATTCGCAATGTAGACAACAATAACGTCATCATACAGTAGCGTAAAATGTCATTACGCGTAAATTATCTTCATTTCCGACAAATCTAACTTACTTCATTAAATACATTTTAAATACAAACATATGCTATATAATCAAAACAGATGCACCAGTTAAACAATACAGATGCATCAATTAATGTATCTATTCTACTTTTTCAGTAAAACATATGCAATTTTTTATAAATGCGATGTGCTAATTTCAAAACATTTATAAAACTTACCAACTTAAATGGAGTATCCCCGTATCTCCTTTCAATGTCCTGGTTTTCATTATGGACGTTGTCGATGATATCAACTTCCCATGTTTTTAAATTGTATACAATCAGATAGTAATGATTGTATTGATCTTGTGGAATTGTTATTGGGAAGAATATCTGTTTCATATTCATTTTGTTATACACCATATATCATTTACTTGTACAATATTTCTAAATTTATATACTATCAACAAATAATAAAAAATATATATTACCAATTCAACATTGTCCAAGTTGTTTTTCGTTGAATATTGAAGCACATCCTCCATCTTTTTCCTGAAATCTTCTTCATTCCGTGATAGCTTCAAAACACGAAACACGATTTATCGTATAAAAACATGTTAATACAGATGCACTAAAATGGAAATAAATGTATAATAAATAACCATGTAGATGCTATATCATATACTTCTGCCTAAATATTTTACTGATGTAATTTATCCCTTAAGTCTTTCATGAATTAAAATATATAAGGTCACAACTCTATAACCTGATTCGCTAGTATGTAATTTTATAATACTGATACACTAATATATAACACTGATGCACTAATATGTAACACTTATTCACTAGTATGTAACACTGATGCACTAATATGTAATACCGATGCACTTTTTAGGCAATAGTATATGATTTTGGTTTACTTATGTAATGTTAATATATATATATATATATATATATATATATATATATATATATGCAGGAGGCGTTACACGTAGATAATGCCACATAATGCCACCTCATTGTCATGTAATTGTGATTTAAAGCCATGTCATCACATTATGTCCACCTAAGCAATCTCTAATGCATAATTTCGGTTTGTGTCCATGTGGCCATTTGTTTTAATAATTTCCGTGTGGTTTTTGTATTTAAAAAAAATAAGACTTGGGATTCGAACTCCCAACCTTACAGATCTTATGTGGTATGTTAACCACTGAACCAACAAGTTCTTTTGGAATATATTTACAATGCCAAATCTATAAACTTATACAACCAATTATTCACCATTTTAATGAGATAAGTATGACAATCTCTACAACGTATAACCCTAATCTCACGTAAAAAATAATATCAGTTCATTCATAATATAATTTTTCTCAAAACCCTAATATCATCTTTTCCTATGTATCCAGGTATGTTTAATCACCAATTTTCATTTTTAGTTCACTAATAGCACGAACATTATAAATATCAACAGTTTTTTTTACTGTGTTTTAATTAGAAAAAACACATGCTATAGAGCCTAAAGAGAACTCAGGAACTGGTGACACACAAACAATACACACATGACATGAGAGGTGATCGACAAATATGTTGCATAAATAAACAAAAGGTAATTTCCGAAATCTTATAATCTGTACATGTTAATTATCTGAAAGAACGCTAAGGTTTATACATTTGTTTAGATAATGATTATTTACTAAACTGAACATGTGTATGCGCTTAATGGTTTTGTCTATGTGAAATCGTGTGTTATTATTTAGTTTCTGAGTATTCATTGAGATTTTCATCCCAAATATGTTATATTTAATCTTTGTAGGCTGGCTCTTTGAAGTTTCTGAAGCAAGTTCACAATGCTTCTTCTTTGGTTGGTCGTCAATATGGCTTTTATGGTACAAGAATACATAAGATCATTATCTGAGAAACCTTTTATCTTTAATTCCAAGAACAAAGGTGCAATGAACATGAATGTGTGGAAAAAAGGCAGGAAAAAAGATCATTATTCCATTAATTGACTTCTGGGGTAGAGGGTCTTTTATGGATGCTTTGCTTAGTTTCATTAAGTAAAAAATGCTTAAAATTTCTTAAGCTCTATTATATTTTTCTTCTACAGGTGACATGGATATAAAATTTCTCTTATGTAGGTGGTCTAAGTGTTTATAAGCATTATTATACTCTTTCTCTCAACTTGGTAGTATGCTCTTAGGGATTGTGCTTCATGGAGTGATTGGCATTCAAAACCCAAAAATTTGTTAAAGATTTGGGCTTAGGTGATGTGAATGAAGATTACTCGGACGATGAAGCTCGAGATGCAAGGTTTATTGATATCAGGAGTTTGGGAAAATCAATATGTATAACTTTTGGAGTAAGACTCTTTGATGGGACTATCGTTTGAGGAGTTCATTCAATCTTGAGCTACGAATGTAGTGAAGTTCTAACAACGTCCAGTAGATACCCTTCAAATATTGCGTCATTTGTCTCGCTCACAAAGCCTATCTCATGTTTAAGTCCTTTAGTCTTAATTAAGAGTTTAAAATGCATTTGTGCGTGGTTGTTAATCCATGGTAGTTGTTTTTTTCCATTATTGCAGCGTCACTAAAAGCCCTCCTCTACTTGCATTCAATGTCATCATTGGTGGATTACATGAAGTAAGGATGTAAAGTCTTAGAGCGTCACTAAAAGCACTCCTCCCTTCCGCCCCTTAAGATATATTTTGCTACGTGTAATTTCTTTTCACTTGCTGCTTCTAAAAATCTGTAGGTAGATCTCTGTGCACCAATAGCCCATGTGATAACCGTGACTCGCCAGCCCTACATGTCGATGCTAACTGTGCACCGCACCTTCTACAGGCAAGTTGTTGCCATGGCAAGTTGTATTTGGCTTACACCTTTGGAACAATTATTCTGACACGTAACACTACCTTATTGTCCATAAGCATTGCTGCAGTTGAACCTGATCTGACTAATACCGGTTTTCAGAACACAAGCAGGAATACCGGCCATCCCATCCGTGTTCACCAAGGTTCGTTAGCTGTTTAACTGGGGTTTGCCATTAGATATGTCATTTTTTGTAATTTAATTACTATTCAATATTATGATTAACTTAGATATTTTTTTAAACAATAATGGTGACACAATGCTCCACTTAGCGGTTAAGGAAGGCAAAAATTATTTTGTTAATTACTTGCTCAACTTCATAAAAGATGGTAGTGGAATTGAAAATATGAATTAAGTAGACCATACAGCTCTTCAAACCACTATGATCATCGGCAATATACAAGCAGCCAAACCTGAAATCAGTGGGACTCAAAGCCAATCTCAGTTAAATGTTATGCAACTTCGATCACCAGAGGATTTACCAAGTTCTACAAAAACTTTCACTTCTATTGGATACTTGAGGCTGGCCACTTTGTAAGTTTACCCTTTAACACCCGTTTAACCATCATTTACATCACCTAAAGTAATTTCTAAAAAAAAGTTTCACATGATCAAAGTCCGTCATGAGATAGTCTCACACATTATAAACCATAATGAGCTACATTGTGATATGTGTTGTTGTTATAATGATTCTGGATATTCAAAATTTATCTTTCAAGTAATCCAATATTCCAGTTCCAAATCTTTTTTATATGTAAATATCTACTTGGGCAAGTTTCATAACAAGTATAACTTCATTTAATTCATAGGAACGACAATGGGAAAATAGGTAGTTTTTAAAATAGAAATTGGTAATTTTCAAGTAGATATTGTTGGGTCTAAAATGCTGCTGATTCGAGAAAACACAACTCTGCTGGATAGTTATGTGACTCTGCTGATTAGAACAAGAACTCTGCTGTTTTGATAACTCTGCTGTTTTGGATAATAGGCAAGTGTAACTCTGTTGCTAGCTTACGAAGACTCTGCTGCTAGAAGATTTACTCTGCTGCTTATTAGATATGTATAGTATGTTAAGGATAAGTATAGAAAAGATACGTAAGATATTTTTCTTGTATAGAAAGTCTTGTAAACCGACTAGGACTCCTTACGCTATAAAAGGAGGTTCTAGGGTTAGGGTTAGATATCGATTATCTTAGCATACGTATTGTTTTACACTTCAAGGTTTCTTGTAACCCTATTGCTATTCAGAGCAATCGTATTAATATATTGAAGTGTTGTTTGATAATTCGTTTTGTGTTTATTCTTCTTAAGATCAAGTATTAGTTTCCGCATAATATTTGATATACAACTCAAGATCAGTTTCTATACCGATTACCTTAGATTTATCTAAAGTAATTAATAAGATCGTGAAGCTCAACTGGGATCAACAAGTGGTATCAGAGCTTGTGATCTAGAAACTGGTACCAAGAAGAATTTCTGAATACAAGATTTGCTAATCATCACTGTAAGCAATGGACTCCGACTCTACACACATAGTTACTGCATCAAGGGTTCCCATGCTCAAGACTGGAGAGTATGAGATCTGGAAGATGAGGATTCAACAGTACATAAGAATGGTTGATTACTCACTTTGGGAAGTTATTATTCATGGTGACACTGTGCAAACCAAGACTGCTACTGGATCAGTCTTGACTCTCAAGACAAGTGAGGAGAAAGCACAGAGAAGATTGGAGGTTAAGGCTCACAGTATTCTCATGATGGGAATACCTAATGATTATCAATTGAGCTTTAATCATATTGAGTCTGCTAAGGAGTTATGGGAAGCAATCGAACTTCGATTTGGTGGGAATGAAGCTACAAAGAAATCAAGAAAGAATCTACTGAAGCATCAGTTTGAAACTTTCACTGCTTTAAGTTCTGAGGACATTGAAGGAACTTATGATCGACTTCATAAGCTAACCAGTCAGATGGCTCTTTTGAAGATTGAGCCATCTCAAGAGGATGTCAATCTAAAGTTTCTGAGAAGTCTATCTTCTGAATGGAACACTCATACAGTGGTTTGGAGACATAAGGAAGATTTTGATACTATGACATTGGATGATCTGTATAACAACTTGAAGGTGTATGAATCTGAAGTTAAAGGATTGTCAAGCTCATCCTCTACTACAAATAATCTTGCTTTTGTTTCCTCAAGCAACAAGACTACTGGTAGACATCAAGAACAGCACTCTGCTGCTGGTGCTTTTGCTCCTGCTGTTGGTTCACATGTCTCTGCTGCTGACTCTGCTAACACCAACACCATCAGTGATGCTGCAATTTGTGCTTATTTGGCTGAACTTACTACAAGTACTTCAGTCATGCCTCAAGATCTGGATGAACTTGATCCTGATGATGTTGAGGAGATTGATATGCAATGGCAGTTTGCAATGCTTACAATGAGGGCAAGAAGGTTTCTTAAGCGAACTGGAAAAGAGATGAAGTTCAGAAGGAACAAGAGTGTGGGATTTGACAAGTCAAAGGCTGAATGTTTTAACTGCAGAAAGAAGGGACACTTTGCAAGAGAATGCAAAGCACCAAAAAGAAGCAATGAGAATTTCAAGAAGTCTGCTGATGAAGAGCCAAATTCCACTACTGCTATGGTATCATGTGATGGGTTAGGTGATTATGACTGGAGTGATCATGCTGAGGATGGTCCAAATTGTGCATTGATAGCTGAAGAGGAACCTGAAGTACAGCATTTTGCTCTCATGGCCTATTCTTCTTCTGGATCAGACTCTGAGGTATCAAATGAATCATCTTGTTCATTTAAATCATGTTCTGATACAATTGAGATTCTTAAGTCTAGCAATGGAAATCTTAAAATGGAAAATGAAACACTTAAGCTAGATAATCTTAGTTATGCATATGGTTTAAAGAACTTAGAAGAGAAGCTAGAATTTTATAAAAAGACTGAAATTGAATACCTTGATCAGATCACTATTCTGAAAAATGAAATTATCAAGAGAGATGATGAGATTAAGGTTCTTTTGGAAAAAGTAGAAGAGGCTGAACAGGCTAGAGATTCAGCTAAGAATGAGACTGAAAAACATGTTGTTAGGATAGAAAAACAACAATTTGCAACTGACATTCTCAGTAAACCATTAGGAAAACACTTTAATGGTATAGGATATAATGCTGTTGCTCACCCTTTGAAACTTAGTGCCAATGCCCCTCCCACTAGAACATTAACTTTCATATCTGAGTCTGGGGCTAAACCTATAGGTGAAACTAGTAAACCTGTAGTTGAAACTAGTGAAAAAGAAATAGAGTCACCTAAGGTTGAGGTAAAGAAGTATGAACAAGCACCCCTGATTGAAGATTGGGTGTCTGACAGTGATGATGATGAAGTAGAATCTGATTCAACCTCTAAGAACAAAAAGGAAGAAATTCCTACTGTTGTTGAATCAAAATTACCTAGGGCTAAAAAGGTTGAGTTTGTTAAGCCTAGGTTTGGTAAATGTATCTCTAGGAAGATGGCTGAGTATGAAAACACACCTAGAGTATATCCTAAAAGATCAAATAACTTGCCTAGGGGAAACCAGAGGAATTGGAACAACCTAGTTTCACACAAATTAGGTACTGATTTTCAATTACTAAAGAAGGCATGTTATTGCTGTGGTAGCTTTGAACATCTGCAAGATGAGTGCTATAAGAAACCAGCTTGGAACCAGTACACTAGGGTGAACCATAGAAACTCTGCTAGAAAGACTCACCCTCACCCCAAAAGAAACATGGTTCCTAGGGAAGTTTTAATGAGAGATGGTACTTCTAGAGTTATCTCTCCTATTGCACCAACAGTGTCCATAAAGAAGGATATAGTTGACTCTGCTGTTAAGGCAAACTCTGCTGTTAAAGCAGACTCTGCTGTTTTGCCTAAAGTTGTTACTGATACTGTTGTGGGCAATCATTTTTATGCTGTTAAAGCCTCAGCTTGCTGGGTCTGGAAACCAAAAGTTAAAGTTTTAGATCATGTTCTCAGACACAGCAGTGCACCAATGCAGTTGAAGAAATTCGACTACTTTGATGCACAAGGTAGATCCAAGTCAGTAATGGCTTGGGTCCCCAAGAGAAACTAATTCTCTTACTTTTTGTGCAGGGCAATCTACAAAAGGAGCTAAAGGACAAATGTATTTTTGATAGTGGATGCTCTTCACATATGACTGGAGACCAAAGCAACTTGGAGAATTTTGAAGCTTTGGATGGTGGTTATGTGGCCTTTGGGAATGACCCTAAAGGTGGAAAAATTGTTGGTAAAGGCATAATCAGAACTGGAAAATTGGATTTTGAAAAGGTGTATTTGGTGAATGGCTTAAAGTTCAATCTTTTTAGTGTCTCACAAATGTGTGACAGAAAGAATTTTGTTCTTTTTACAGACACTGAATGTCTTGTCTTATCTCCGACTTTAAGATACCTGATGATAAATTAGTACTTCTTAAAGTCCCTAGAAATGACAACATATACAGTGTGGACATAAAGAACATCATTCCCAAAAGAGATTTAACTTGTCTGTTTGCCAAAGCCACTATTGATGAATCCAAACTATGGCACAGAAGGCTTGGACATCTGAACTACAAGGCTATCAACAAGTTGGTGAAAGGGAACTTGGTCAGAGGATTACCTTCAAAGGTGTTTGAGAATCCTGAAGTATGTGTTGCTTGTCAGATGGGAAAGCAACATAGAGCATCTTGTAAGTCCAAATTGGTGAATTCTATAACTGAACCTTTGTTTATGTTACACATGGACTTATTTGGACCTACTTATGTGAATAGTTTGAATAAAAAGATGTATGGCTTAGTGGTCACTGATGATTTCAGTAGGTTTACTTGGGTATTCTTTTTAGCAACTAAGAATGAGACAGCTGGCATTCTTAAAGCTTTTATTACAAGGATAGAAAACCTATTTAATCACAAGGTTAAGATCATCAGATGTGACAATGGAACTGAATTTAAGAATCAAGTGATGAATCAGTTCTGTGAGGAAAAAAGGATAACTAGACAATTTAGTGTGGCTAGAACTCCTCAGCAAAATGGTGTGGCTGAGAGGAGGAATAGAACATTGATTGAAGCTGCTAGGACAATGTTGTCAGAGTCTAAGTTACCCACTATCTTTTGGGCTGAAGCAGTCAACACTGCTTGTTATGTGCAAAATAGAACTAAGATAGTTAAACCTCACAATAAGACCCCTTATGAGTTATTGCATGGTAGGAAACCACTGATAGATTTCTTTAGACCATTTGGGTGTCCTGTCACTATCTTAAACACCATTGACCACTTAGGCAAGTTTAGTGAGAAAGCAGACATAGGTTACTTTGTTGGATACTCTACTGAAAGTAAGGCTTTTAGGGTTTTCAATCAAAGAACTGGGCATGTGGTGGAAAATTTGCATGTTAGAATTAGAGAAACCACACCTAATGTTGATGGAAAAGGTCCTGAGTGGATGTTTGATATTGATTCTTTAACAAAGAGTATGAATTATCAACCAGTCATTGCAGGTACCACTAACATGTCTGCAGGTACACAAACTAACCCCAATGCAGGTTCACAAGCAAAGAAGGATGAAACTGCAGAGGAGTTTGTTTTGATTGAAAGGAGCACGTTTGATCAGTACTTCTCTCCAACAGATAAAGAGGGAAAGAGTTCAGATGATGCTGCTGTTCATAAAGAAGTACCAAAGGTTGATGAAGAAGGTGTTGATGAACCTTCTCATGATGACAAGAATGATGATAAGGAAAGGAATAAAGAGTCAGAAGTTGATGGGCAACAAGGGAATAAACATAGCAGCAGTTCTTTCAACTCTGCTGCCAGGCCAAAACACTCTGCTGATAAGCCAAAACACTCTGCTGTTAGGCTCAAACACTCTGCTGTTAGGTTTGGTAACTCTGCTGCTATACCAAAGGACTCTACTGATATAAATGGTGATTCAGATGATGATTCTGCTGATGAGATGCCTGAATTAGAAGAAGTGTATGTGGATACTGATGATGAAGTTGTTGATGTTTTTGGTGCTGAAGGTGATTTATCAAATTTGGAGACTGATATACCTGTTAGTCCCACTCCTACAACCAGAATCCACAAGAATCATCCAAAGGATCAGATAATTGGTGATGTTCACTCTGCTGTTCAGACTAGAAGTAAATCAAAAGGGTTGAGTGATTTGCTTGATCAGGGATTGTTTGCTCAAACACTTAAAAAGAGGAATAGCCACAAGGATTTACAGAATTGCATGTTTGCCTGTTTCTTATCTCAAGAAGAACCCAAGACCATTCACAAGGCTTTGAAAGATGAAAGTTGGGTTGAAGCTATGCAAGAGGAGTTGCTGCAGTTCAAACTTCAGGAGGTCTGGACATTAGTTGATTTGCCTAATGGAAAAAGGGCAATTGGTACAAAATGGGTGTTCAGATGTAAAAGAGATGAAAGAGGTATTGTTGTCAGAAACAAGGCTAGATTGGTGGCTCAGGGATACACTCAGGAAGAAGGGATAGACTATGATGAGGTATTTGCCCCAGTTGCAAGACTGGAGGCTATCAGACTTTTCTTGGCATATGCCTCATACAAGAATTTTCCTGTGTATCAAATGGATGTGAAAAGTGCTTTCTTGTATGAAAAGATACCTGAAGAGGTTTATGTGATGCAACCACCTGGGTTTGAAGATCCTAAGTATCCTGATAGGGTCTACAAGGTAAAGAAAGCACTGTATGGACTACATCAAGCTCCTAGAGCTTGGTATGACACCTTATCCCAGTATTTGTTGAATAATGGTTTTAGCAGAGGAACCATTGATAAAACATTGTTCATTAAGAAAGACAAAAAGGATATTCTACTTGTTCAGGTTTATGTAGATGATATCATTTTTGGGTCTACAAATAAGGTGTTATGTGAAGGATTTGAGAAGCTTATGCACAGCAGGTTTGAGATGAGTTCTATGGGAGAACTGACTTTCTTTTTAGGACTACAAGTTAAGCAGAAGTCAGATGGGATTTTTATTAGCCAAGACAAGTATGTGGCTGATATGTTGAAGAAATTTGGTTTCAAGGATGTTAAGGCAGCCAAGACACCCATGGATAAAAATAAACCTTTGCTCAAAGATGAAGATGGAGTAGAGGTTGATGTGCATCTGTACAGATCAATGATTGGCTCATTGATGTATCTGACTGCTTCAAGGCCAGATATCATGTTTTCTGTGTGTGCTTGTGCTAGATTTCAAGTGTCCCCAAAAGTTTCACACTTGGAAGTAGTCAAAAGAATTTTTAGGTACCTAAAGGGCCAACCAAAATTGGGTCTTTGGTATCCTAATAATTCACCATTTGACTTGATAGCATACTCAGATAGTGACTATGCTGGAGCTACTTTGGATAGAAAGTCAACCACTGGAGGCTGTCAGTACCTTGGACATAGGCTGATCTCTTGGCAATGTAAGAAACAAACAGTGGTGGCTAATTCGACAAATGAAGCAGAGTATGTTGCTGCTTCTAGCTGCTGTGGACAAGTGCTTTGGATTCAGAACCAATTGCTGGATTATGGGTACAATTTTATGAACACAAAAATTTTTATTGACAACAACAGCACAATGTGTATTATCAAAAATCCTGTTTTTCATTCTAAAACAAAACACATAGAGATAAGACATCATTTTATTAGAGATTGTTATGAGAAAAAGCTAATTCAAGTGGTTAAAATACATACTGACAATAATGTTGCTGATCTACTTACCAAAAGTTTTGACATAAGTAGGTTTCAATTTTTAGTTGCTAGTATTGGTATGATCAATCTTTAAATCTTAAACCATCTTATCTCTGTATGTTTTTGTAAAGTTTTGTAAGGATTTGTGCTGTTTGTTAAGTCAAAATTTGCTGTTTGTTAAGTTGTTTGCTGATTAGTTGTCTGCTGTTATGCTACTCTGCTGCTATTATGGAATATTCTTGCTTGTGTTTGTTGTTTGCTACTAACCTTTTGCAGATACATATACATACACAATCAAGTAAAGCATGAAAAGAGGAAGTTCATTGATCATAAAGGCATCAGTACATCATACTGTTTCCATACAAAAGACAGATCAAAAGACAACAAAATACACAGATTCACAACCTAAATCCTAGCAAAGTCAGGCATGACCTTGCTACGAGGTCCCCTAGTGCCCATGGCTTCAAACACCCTTGGACAGGGGAGTGCAAGTACTACTGGTCATGGTGGTGGACTCTGCTGTTGGCTTGTTGAGGGAGTTGCTTTCTTCTGCTGCTTCTTCTTCTTTGGAACAGAGGGTTTCTGCTCAACCGTACTTGGCTTTGGATGAGGCAGGTGGACACTCTTCGCAAAGGCGGCGGCGGCATTCTCCATTTGCTTCTGCAGCTCGGCGGTCAAAGGATGCTGTGGAGGATCGATTTTTGTTCTTTTATCATCATCAGAATCCTCAAAGGAGGATGGTGTTGATGGAAGTGGGTCGGAATATTCCTCCTCGATAACTGCTTTGCCTTTTGGTTTTGCTGACGATGAACTTGCAAGATAACCTTGAGGAAAGTAACTTGCCCATCCCTCTGAATCGTCTGATGATGAATCAGAGGAAATGTCGATTATTGGAGCTTTTGATGAACTCATGATTTGTTGATGTTGAGTTAGGGTTTGTGAATTGGGGATTTAATTTAGAGATTAAAGGATTTATGGAGTTAAATGTGGGGTTGGTATGGTATTTAAGGAGGTGATTTTGAAGATATTGGGAATGTTGACTTTTGGTCAACACTATCGCAACTCTGCTGATGAGTTTGAAAGTTGAAGGGTCAAACTGAAACTTTTGGCGCGTTCTTAAACCTAATTAGATCAAAACGGTATCTTTTACCAATTTGATCTCATTACATTTTAATTGCTCAAAATTCCATTCACCATCACCCAAGAACATCAATTCATATCATTTCACCCAAAACCCCCAAATCAAATGGCTCAAAGAACGTTTCCGGATGAACACAATCAGATAGCATTTCTCAGTAAGGTTACTGCAGCTGATGGATTCCATGAAGTTATGGATTTTCTGAGTTCGTCTAAGTTAAGGTATGCGTTAACAGTTGCTCCTACCATTTACAAATCTCATATGACGCAATTTTGGTCAACTGTTAAGTTGGATGTACTAGATGGTGAGGAACGATTGATAGGTAGTGTAGATGGGGAGAATATTGTAGTTAGTGAAACAACAATTAAGAGAAGTTTGCGCTTATCAGGCATATCAACACCCTCTACCATTACCCTAGAAACTGTTATAACTGAGCTTGAGAATATTGGATATGAGAGACCTGAGGTTGGTGGTACATTTTTGAAAGGTCGTCTCTGTCCACATTGGAAGTTTTTGCTACATACACTTCAACACTGCCTGTTTCCCAAAGTAGGTGGATGGAGTGAGTTTAGTGCTTCTCAAGCTATGGCTTTAGTGTGTTTAGCTACAGGGCAGCCCTTTGATTTTTCTGCTATGATCTTTGAGGGGATGAAGAAATTTGTTAAGAAGAAGTTTTACTTGTACCCAAGGTTTCTACAACTTATTATAAACAGACAGCTAAGGGAACCATTGAGGCATGTAAATGTTGAGCCCTGTAGTAGAATGGCAATCAAGATGTTTGCATTTTTAAAGAAGAATGGAAAAGGATTTTCTGGTACTATCACTCCCTTAACTGCACACATCTTGAATGTAGTGGCTGCAGAGAATGAGGATGAAGAGGCTGGAACACCCATAGCTTCCCATCACACATCCTCATCTACAAGCTTAAATGAGTCATCTTCCACTGAACCACAAAATACTCACACACCTAGGACTTCACAAGAGGACATTGTGCAACCTCAGGCCAATGTCAGTATGGTAGCAGATGAGGCTGATACAGGTGTTGGAGGTATCATGATGGAAGAGGCTGGCACTACTGTTTCCAACTTAGTAGTTGAACAGGACAGTGTCAACATAATTAAGACCTCAACCATGGCAACATCATTTGTAGAAGGTTCTCAGGAACCTGACACAACTGGTGGTAACCCCAGCCAAATGGCTTCTATGGGGGGCTCAGATGTTCGACCTCGGGTTGAGACTGAGTTTGTGTCCCAAGATTCACCTCTCGGAGAAGGTAATACATCTCGAAGTGATGAGGACAGAGATGAAACTATTGAATTGATGGACACTGATGTACATATTGACATTGCAAATGATACACCTCTCGGACCAGGTTACACAGGTCGAAGTGTTGATGCTAGTATTGAACATAACACTGAGGATTTGACGGTTAAAACACCAGTACATAATGCCAATTCCAATGATCAACCTCTCGGGTCAGGTTACACAGACCGAAGTTGTGAGGATATCATGAAACAATTGAAAGAATTGACGGATAATTGTACAAAATTGTCAAAGGAGGTCCTTGGTCTTCGAAAGGAGTTAAAGACAGTCAAGGCTACTCAAGGTGCTGAAATAAGGAGGCTTAAGCTAAGGGTTACACACCTTGAGGGGAGGCTAAAGAAGAGTTCCAAACCAAGTTTGGAAGAGGATGCTTCCAAACAGGGGAGGAATGATCAGGAGGCTCAAGTGAATGATCAGGATCAGGAAGGTGTAATGGGTTCAGGGGAGGTTGTTAAAGATTTTGTTGAAAATGTTGGTGATGAGAGTGACAAGGTTGACTCTGCTGAACACTCTGCTGATGGGTTAAAGGTTTCTGCTGATGATACTGAGCAGAGTGCAGGTGTAAAGGACTCTGCTGGAGTAAAGGACTCTGCTGATTCAGATGATGAACAGATGACTTTAGCTCAAGTACTGCTGAACATGAACAAAGGAACTAAAACACCCACACCATCACAACAACAAGCTGCTGAATCTGCTGAAGAGCTTGATAGAATGCAAAAGTTGGCTGATGAACAAGCTCAGATTGCTCAGGATGAAGAATATGCAAGAAGTGTTGCAGCTGATGAAGAAAGAAATCAGTTTGATCTTATGGAAAGCTCTTCATTTAAAGAAGTTAATCAAGAAGAATTAGATGAACAATTGCTGTATTTCATTGATTCTGATATGATTGTAAGAGGTGAAGCTAGGATGATAGCAAATGATGAGCAGTTGGATGGAACTGAAAAGACAAAAGAGCTTGTTGAGTTTATACTCAGAAAGAATGGGTTAGCTAAGTGGGAAGAGCTGATTAAGAGGATTAAAGAAGCACAGAAGCATGGTTACAAACCTAAGTCAACTTCAAGGAAAGCAGTGGTTAATGATATGAAGTATTACTTGAAGAATGCCAGAGGTTATCAGATGAAGGATTTCAAAGGAAAGTCAGATCACTTAATTGAAAAGGAGTTTTATGAAACTTATGCTAAGTTAAATCCAAGAAAAGTTTCTGAGAAGAAGAGAAATCCAGAAGTTATGGGATCTGACAGTATGAAAGCATCTGGGAGTGGAAGTGTTTCAAAGCCCATAGTATCTGATGTTGAAAAGGAGAAAGAAATTGTTGTTGAAGCTGAAGTTATGACTGAATCCTCTGCTGGTACAAAGAGATATAGGAGGAAAGTAAAGCAGGTGGGTAGGAAGAAGAGAAGAACAAAGTCAGTAGTGATGAGTGATTCGGATAAAGAGGAGAAAGAGGATAGTGATTCAGGGAAAGAAGAAGTGACTGCAGATGATATGCAAGGGATTATGCATCTCACAGTTCATGAACCTCAAGAAGAGCCTGAGTTACTTAATGAAGTTCCTTTATCAGTAAAATATCCAATCATTTTCTATTCACATGATGTTCTAAGTGATGGTCAAGTATGCTGGATAATTAAGAGATCAAATGGTTCAAGTGTGGGGTATATTAGTTTTTCTCAGATGTTGCACTACATGGATAGGGATGATATTACTCAACTCTGGAATTTATACAAGATGAAGTATGGAGATACTAGACCAGAGGTAGTGTATGAGAGACTAAATTATTACTACTTGATGAACATGTTTGAACCAGATGAGAAAAGTATTGAATGGAAGAAGTTACTAAGCTCCACAGTTCAGAAATGGTATTTATATCAATCTTGTGGGGTTCATCTCTTATCATGCATAGGTGTGACTGTGTATATGCTTGTGGAGAAGGATTATGTCATCAACAACAGTACATCTATTCTGTATCAAATGTTGCAGCCTGGTAAGTTGACATTACAAAGACCATTTGATGTAGATAATCAAGCATTTGAACTTATTGAAAAATATAAAAGGTTGCTGGAATCAAAGATTTCAAAACAGTAAGGTGTTTGGAAGCATCCTCCTAGTGGATAGTTGGATTTAAAGAAACTTGATGATTTTTGTTGAAAAATATCAAGTTTAGGGGAGGATTGTTGGGTCTAAAATGCTGCTGATTCGAGAAAACACAACTCTGCTGGATAGTTATGTGACTCTGCTGATTAGCACAAGAACTCTGCTGTTTTGATAACTCTGCTGTTTTGGATAATAGGCAAGTGTAACTCTGTTGCTAGCTCACGAAGACTCTGCTGCTAGGAGATTTACTCTGCTGCTTATTAGATATGTATAGTATGTTAAGGATAAGTATAGAAAAGATACGTAAGATATTTTTCTTGTATAGAAAGTCTTTTAAACCGACTAGGACTCCTTACGCTATAAAAGGAGGTTCTAGGGTTAGGGTTAGATATCGATTATCTTAGCATACGTATTGTTTTACACTTCAAGGTTTCTTGTAACCCTATTGCTATTCAGAGCAATCGTATTAATATATTGAAGTGTTGTTTGATAATTCGTTTTGTGTTTATTCTTCTTAAGATCAAGTATTAGTTTCCGCATAATATTTGATATACAACTCAAGATCAGTTTCTATACCGATTACCTTAGATTTATCTAAAGTAATTAATAAGATCGTGAAGCTCAACTGGGATCAACAGATATTATATGAACTTATATTTTGTTGAAATTACTTTCCACATATGGTTTTAGTAATTCATTAACTGGTCCACAGATGCTTATGAGGAAATCATTAGTCATCAGGATTTCTTTTAGGACAACTTCACTTGATAAAGAAGAAACCAGTGAAATTCCTAGGTTTTATTTATTTATTTATTTAACAAAAATAGGAATATTTAGCTCTAAGCTTTGTAGGATCACGACCTTATTTGTTACACTGAAACACTTTCTTGGTCTTGCAGGTACTTCAAGAAAATACTTTTGTTGTCCCCGAGCAGGACTTTTGATTCCATGTTGTACAAATGAGAAGCCAACCCCTTGATGTTGGTCTACTATCAACCCCCTCGAGCTTCACGGTTCGAGATGAAAACGTTTTCAAGTATTATGTCATCTTATTCCACTTTCAAAATACTAATGATATATAAATAATAATTTAACTAAACAAGAAACTGATTTGCAGAAGTAAAACAAAAAGTCCTGCTCCAAGTTACTGCCTTTATACTCCAATTGGTGTTGATCTCTTTACATCTTCGAGAAAAGTCAACCACATTGCCCAGCATCTTGAGCTCCTTTCAATCAAAGGCGATGAAAAATTGCCCCCTCTTCTCATTGTCAATATACAGGCCGGTCCTCAAGATTTTTCTTTTTTCATTTTCTTGATGTCAATGTTTTTATAGAACAAAGTTATAAAATGTTTATTTGGTTTTCACGGCTTCCAACTTATCCTACTGCTATGTTAAATAGTGTCAGAGATGGTGAGGGGTTAAACCTTGTGCTATATTTCAAACTTTCAGAAACATACGAGACTGATGCATCTTCTCAGTTTCAAGAGAGGTTCAAGGTAACTACGACAACACATGTCATTTGTTTATTCTTAAGAAACAACTTTTCTATACTATGTAGACAAGAGATCAAAGAAGTTCTTCTATTGGGCATACAGAGTTTCTAGATTTTATAATCCAATCCTAAATATTGGTTTTAAGTGACGAAATAGGAGGGCCATACGGGTTACGTAATGAATCAAGACTACTATCATTGTCTAACCAGCTTTTGTCCAAACTGTTTTGCCAAAGGAACCCTTTTCCCGAACAAGTTTTGCAAAACAACACATGTCAATGCTTATCAAATATGGTCTTAAACGTTTACTTTCGTGTGTTTAAGCCTTAAGTTTGATTCTATAAGTGATCCATGTGGAATGATTCTGAATGTTCACGAAGAAGATATAGAAAAAAATGAATGTATTATCACGAAGCTCCCTTGATAGTACAAGTACCAGTATCACAATAAGCTCAACTTAAGTAACTACACAAACATATCTTCAATCAACGCGGGTCGTTCAACAAACAGTGTGTTTCCTACTGGTGCTTCTCTCGCAGGTGAGCCTGCAAGTGGTGGTGTTCCTAATCGGTTTCTTGGAATAACGCCTGGTTATTTATGGCAAATTCAGGTCTAACATACACCGTTGCCTAAGGTAAGATGATAATTTGATTATTAAGTAAACCTTAATATATACTATGCTAATTGAGCATCTCATTCATTGTAGGATGTGGCAGAATACCAATTGCCACTTCTTCGTGAGATCGATATTCACTTAAAAAGTAAATGGGAAAACTTAGTTGACGCTTTTATAGATGACTTGGGTCAGTCTCTCTCACTGTCACCTTCCCTTTTATTTGCCTCCATTGTTCCCATACTGTGATTTGCATTCCGTATGGTAATGTGTTAAGGATTGCTTAATCAGTTATAAGGGGATGTTTGTTTGACACTAAACCCAAAGTGTGCAAAACCAGTCACACCTGACTCTGAATGTAGAAATATGCAAGTCTCTGAACCAGAGACAAAGTGAGTCCTCACTTTCGGATTGTCAAACCAAAGTAACCCAGATCCTTAAACCATATTCCAATACACAAATCAATCCTTGATGTCTTAGTACTGAATGATCAATGGTGTGTGTATAAGTTAAAGTGGAATGAGTCATTGACTCAGGGTACATGGATCAGAGGGTATGCATCGGGTTTGATATACTTGTCAAATTGCACTCTTTATCTAAGAAAAAGTATCAGGATGACACTCAAGGGAATCATCTTGTGGAACTCAAGGATACTAACACATGTGTCCGGATGATCCCCAGGTTGTAATCAGGGGCGGATCTATTTGAGGGCCAGGGGGTAGTGTTAATTTATCCGTATTTCATCCGAAAAAAATTATATTTAATAAGTCGCCCCCCTCCCCCGAATTAGAAGACCCTAATATAATGATAGGACAAAAAAATTTCCGGCCCCCCCTACTAAAAACTTCAAGATCCGCCACTGGTTGTAATGTTGTTCATTATCAGACCTTGTCATGATAATTGGGGCTGTTATGTTAAGTGTCAAGTGGTTCAAGTCATTGACTGGTGTTATTTCGAGCTGAACCTAAAAGAGTGTCCCTGTTTCACTCAAGTTCGAGTAAAGTGGCTGAGATGGATGCGTAACCGTGATCAAGAAGGTGGTATTATGAATCAGAGGGGTACTATTTTTTTTATGGTTGATCAGAATGTAGAAATGAAAAAAAAAAAACGAGTTAACTGATGCTCGTGACTTAAGCATAGGATCAACAATACAAAAAGATAGAGTGATAAGTGGGTGGTTGTTCTTAGGCTTGACCTGAATGGTGATAAAGATCAGAGGTTTGAATTGAATCAGAGTATTCTTTACAACTCACTGGCGACAAAATCACCTTCAATAGCAGCAGCGATTATGAGAATCACCTAATTCAATCCACCACTGCCGTAAACTATTTTGTTGTTTGACACTAAACCCAAAGTGTACAAAACCAGTCACACCTGACTCTGAATGCAGAAATATGCAAGTCTCTGAACCAGAGACAAAGTGAGTCCTCACTTTCAGATTGTCAAACCAAAGTAACCCAGATCCTTAAACCATATTCCAATATACAAATCAACCCTTGATGTCTTAGTACTGAATGATCAATGGTGTGTGTATCAGTTAAAGTGGAATGAGTCATTGACTCAGGGTACATGGATAAGAGGGTATGCATCGGGTTTGATATACTTGTCAAATTGCACTCTTTATCTAAGCATAAGTATCAGGGATAGATAGCACTCAAGGGAATCATCTTGTGGAACTCAAGGATACTAACACATGTGTCCGGATGAGCCCCAGGTTGTAATGTTGTTCATTATCAGACTTTGTCATGATCATTGGGGCTGATATATTAAGTGTCAAGTGGTTCAAGTCATTGAATGGTGTTATTTCGAGCTGAACCTAAAAGAGTGTCCCTGTTTCACTCAAGTTCAAGTAAAGTGGCTGAGATGGATGCGTAACCATGATCAAGAAGGTGGTATTATGAATCAGAGGAGTACTATTTTTTTTTTTTTTTTTTTTTTTTTTTTTTTTTTTTATGGTTGATCAGAATGTAGAAATGAAAAAAAAATACGAGTTAACTGATGCTCGTGACTCAAGTATTGGATCAACAATACAAAAAGATAGATGATCAGTGGTTAGTTGTTCTCAGGCTTGACCTGAATGGTGATAAAGATCAGAGGTTTGAATTGAATCAGAGTATTCTTTACAACTGTCAGAGTGGTTTGATTCAGGCTTAGGTATAAGGGCTTGGTTATACAGCAGTGGCTTAACTAGAGTGGGTGAAAACAATTGGAGGACCAAAGTCATCTCAGCAGCGGCTTAACCAAAATGGGTGAGAACCTGAAATTTATCAAGGGTGTTTCAACCCATCTCTGAGAAGTCTGTGAGCTTAAAACAGTCATGATGAAATCTAATGGGTAAAAAATGGTTAACCTGAGGAAAGAAGAGTAGCTATACCGAAACACGGTACATCAGCTGTTGTGCAATCAGGGTGTGGAAATGATCAAACGTGAGGGAAAATGGGTTATCAATCTGCTGGCCTTGCTAGGGATCTAGCATTTAGTGTTGATTTTAGCACATGTCCTGATGGTACGCATTCTATACCCTTACATTTTCATTTTAGTTTGCATTCTTGGAGAATTATTTGTCAATTCTAAACCATTTGGGTTTTTGTACCTTATACCAGGAATTATATGTCACACCTCGCCGATGGCGGAAACGCGAGTGCAACATCATGGATATCATCACAACACATGGCGTCTATATAGAGAATTACTATATGCAAATATAAAGAGTAAAGAACAGACACAAATTGTCGTAACGATACCCCAAAATAAAATAACCAAAAACAATCTCCAAGGTATCTTCATTAAAACATAAAGTAATAATAAAAGACATTCGAGTATCCCAAACAAAGTTCAGCTTAATCTAATTAAAAATTTAAAGGTAGTCATCCTCAAATGCAAACTAGTCTTCTAGTCACGTCCTTCTACCTTAGCCTTAGAATGCTCACCTGAAAATGATGCTTAAAAACGTCAACATATTGTTAGTGAGATTCATAGGTTTAAGACACACAATATACCTCCATTATCTGTTCACTATGATTATAAAATATAGCAGGACAACAACAATATAGTTATTGTACAACTAACATGCAATCATAGCTTACGGGACGGAACGTGCCCACCGATCCAAAATTTGGGATGGAACGTGCCCACCGATCCAAATACCACCACAATTGGGACGGAACGCGCCCACCGATCCAAGATAATTATAATGAGTAGAGCCACTATGACTTTCCCACTCAAATAATCACCACAATTAAACACCACAATAACATGCAGTATACATACAATAACCATTACAAGTCCATGCATTTTAACAACACATAATCACAGTAACTCAAAAACAATTTTAACAAGCATCATCTCCATCCCAAGTCTAAAACAAAGTAAAAATATGGGACTATGAACTCACCTCAACTCCGCAGCTTCCAAGTTATCAACACACAAATATATACAAACAAACAATACCACATTACACGCGACCAAGCTAAAAGCTATAGTCCATGTAACACATATATATGATGGATGTCTAAGGTTCATATAACCCACTATGGATTACCTAGACTCCATACTAATCATCACCCAATACCTTACACTTACTAAATCCCTTAATTAAAACTTTCAGAAAACGCAGATTCGTAGGGTACTTTCACCCACATAAAATCACAGCGAATAATGCATTAAAACTCACACCAAAAATTCACCATGATCCTTCATAAGAATACAAGCTTTTCCCAGAAGACCATGCACTAAAAAAACACACAAGCACCCAATGAAAAATCAAACATGACAACTATCCAAATTCGGATCTGATCGGACATCAAAAAGTTTTGACCTCGTAGACCTACTTTCACAACTTATTATCGCCTAATTTTCGCGTGGAAGTCAAATATAATATAAAACTCAATTCCCACAGAAGACCTAACCCTAATTACACTTTCAAAGCCACCTTTGACCTCAATACTTTTACCTTAATTTTGTCCCGGTTTAACAGTTTTGACACCTTAACTTATAAAAATCGTTTGACTGACCTCCGGACCTCGAAATCACTCGTGATCGGACTTTTTGGAAAGCTCTTTCACCGAACTATAATTTAGACATAAAATTCGTGATCTAACTCATCTTCATCTATTAGATCTCATCGGATCTTTACAGCCTTACAAATCTGTCAAAACCTTAACTCATTAATTATCATGTTTTAAACCCTAATCTTTTCACCAATCACCATAATATTATTAATTAATGATCCCAACATGTTCAATATCATCCAAATTTACAGAGATCTCATAAGCCCTAGATCCATCATAATTATTGTTACATGAATCAGAACAATATTTAAACAATTAATTGAATACAAGTATTAAAAACTATACCTCGTTCTAGATTTTAGCTTCAAAAATAAAAACCCTAATTTTTTTCTCCTTGTTCTCTCTTGGTTTGGACGAAAATCATCAAAGGGTGGGTTAGGGTTGTTTTGGTTTTGTATTTATAATACCCCATAGAAAATTCTAGATAACTTTTATTTGGTAAGTGTATTTTAATTAAAATTTGGTTTCCTAATTACCCTAAAACACATAAATTCGGCCGCCCTATATATAATAAATATATTTTTATTTTTTTATTAAAATTAATTATTACACTTAAAACCTTGTATTCTTGATATTTTATAAAAACCTTATACCGAATTTATCACCTTACGCGTTAAACTTACGTTTTTACGACAACCCGGAAAAATATCATTTTCAAAATAAAGTTTCCAAAAATAGAAATTTCACACTTACTATAAATATAACTCATGAAAACGACCTCCACGTAACTTACTAACGCTCAAATATTTGAACGAAGACTTGTTACGCAAAACCACCAAAACACCAAAACTACACAAGTCATTTCTACACCACTAAGGCGATCAAAATGAACTTATCCCACAATACAACTCAAATCATGATATAAACCTCACACTCAGGGATTTAGTGCTAACACACGTACTCACCACACTTATATCACACATATACCACATATAACACATAGTACACACCACATAAAAGTTAAATAGGTTGAGACTTATTAGTCAAACTAACCTGCTAAAATCACGGTTGTTACATTATCCCCCACTTAGGGAAATCGCGTCCCGAGATTTAACAGCTCGTCTCATCAACCTTCTCAGCAAACAGCTTCGGGTACTTGGACCTCATCTGATCCTCACGTTCCCAAGTAAACTCAGGACCACGTTTGGAATTCCAACGTACCTTCACCAATGCTATCTTACCACGTTTCATACTCTTGACCTCTCGATCCATAATCTCGACAGGTTCCTCAACAAAGTGAAGAGTCTTATCAATCTTAATCTCATCTAATGGCACATGCAAACTAGCATCCGCCAAACATTTCCTCAGATTAGATACGTGAAACGTATCATGCACACTACTTAATTCCTCAGGCAATCTCAACCGATATGCCACCGGCCCGATTCTTTCCGTAATTTCAAACGGTCCTACATACCTAGGCGCTAACTTGCCTTTCTTACCAAAACGCACAACACCTTTCCAAGGAGACACTTTCAGCATTACAAGATCACCAACACTAAACTCCAAGGGTTTACGGCGATTATCCGCATAACTCTTTTGGCGATCTCTTGCTGCCTTAAGTCTTTCCTTAATCTGAAACACCTTATCCGTAGTCTCTTGTACTATTTCAGGACCAATTAGTTGGCTTGTCCCAACCTCTGCCCATAAAATAGGTGATCTACACTTCCTCCCATATAACATCTCAAATGGTGCACATCTAATACTGGAATGATAGCTGTTGTTATAGGAAAACTCAGCCAAAGGCAAATGAGTATCCCAGCTTCCCCCAAAATCAATAGCACACGCTCTAAGTAAATCCTCCAAAGTCTGAATCGTTCGCTCACTTTGCCCATCAGTCTGTGGATGATAAGCAGTGCTCATATCCAATTGTGTATTCAACGCCTTTTGCAACGATTGCCAAAACCGCAAGGTAAACCTACTATCGTGATCAGAGATAATCGACACATGCATACCATGTCTCGCCACAATCTCATTAATATAAGTTCTCGCCAGCTTTTCCATTTTATAATCTTCACGAATGGCCAGAAAATGTGCAGACTTCGTCAGCCTGTCCACTATGACCCATATCGTGTCATGTCCACTACTCGTCCTAGGCAACTTAGTAATAAAATCCATTGTTATCCTCTCCCATTTCCACTCAGGAATCGGCGGCTGTTGTAACAACCCAGAGGGTTTCTGATGCTCAGCCTTAACTTTCAAACAAGTCAAACATTGGCTAACATATTCAGCTATTTCCCTCTTCATTCCCGGCCACCAGTACGCATCTCTAAGATCATAATACATCTTATCCGATCCTGGATGAATTGAGTATCTCGATTTATGAGCCTCATCCATGATCAACTTCCTTACACCTCCTACTGATGGAACCCATATTCTATCTAAGGAATACAGTCCACCATCCTCCTTTTTCTTCATCTGTTGATCCAAGCCACGCAACATTTCAGCAGTCGCATTCTCATCTTTGAGAGCTTCTTCTTGCGCTGCCAATATCTTACCCTTAATTCCCGACTGTAGAGTCATACACATCGCTCGCACACGCTTAGGCTTAATCCGCTCCTTTCTACCTAAAGCATCAGCTACCACATTCGCCTTTCCAGGATGATAGCGAATCTCGCAATCATAATCACTAAATAACTCAATCCACCTTCTTTGTCGCATATTCAGCTCCTTCTGACTGAAAATATGCTGAAGACTCTTATAATCTGTATAAACAACACTCTTTGTGCCATACAGATAATGTCTCTAATTCTTGAGAACAAATACCACCGCACCAAGCTCCAAATCATGAGTGGTATAATTCTTCTCATGAATCTTGAGTTGTCGGGATGCATAAGCTATCACCTTACCCCTCTGCATTAGCACACACCCAAATCCTTGATTCGATGCATCACAATACACAACAAATCATCTGGCCCATTAGGTAACGTCAGAATAGGTGCATTACACAAACTATCCTTTAGTGACTGAAAAGCCACCTCCTGCTCTTCTCCCCAAACATACTTCTAGTTCTTCTAAGTCAACAAAGTAAGGGGTTTAGCAATCTTTGAAAAATTCGCTATAAATCTTCGGTAATACCCCGCCAATCCTAAGAATGAGCGTATTTCTGACGGCGTCGTAGGAGCTTTCCAGTTCTTGACCGCTTCTATCTTACTAGGATCTACATGTATTCCTTCACTATTTACCACATGTCCAAGAAAATGTACCTCCTCAAGCCAAAACTCACACTTTGAGAACTTGGCGTACAACCTCTCCTTCTCCAGTAATCCAAGAATCAACCTCAGATGCTCTCCATGCTCCTCCTTCATCTTAGAGTAGATGAGAATGTCATCTATGAACACAATCACGAATTTATCCAAGTAAGGCTTGTAAACGCGATTCATCAAATCCATGAATACCGCGGGTGCATTTGTCAGCCCGAATGGCATAACCGTGAACTCAAAGTGTCCATAGCGCGTCCTAAAAGCAGTCTTCGGAATATCCTCCTCATGCACTCTCAACTGATGATACCCAGAACGTAGAGCTATCTTCGAAAAGAATCGAGAACCTTGCAGTTGGTCAAAGAGATCATCGATTCGGGGAAGAGGATACCGATTCTTAACCGTTAACTTGTTCAATTCTCGATAGTCAATACACATCCGGAACGAACCATCCTTCTTCTTAACAAATAACACAGGTGCTCCCCACAGAGAGTGACTAGGTCGGATAAACCCTTTATCCTGAAGTTCTTGCAACTGCGCGGACAACTCCTGCATCTCAGAGGGTGCTAACCGATATGGAGATTTCGCCACAGGTGCCGCTCCAGGAATCAACTCAATACGGAATTCAACTTGACGGATTGGAGGCAATCCAGACAAGTCCTCAGGAAAAATGCCAGGAAACTCACACACCACAGGAATCTCTTCTATCTTAAGTTCTTTAGCCTTTGCAGTCTTAAGGGTTTTCAAGTCCTTCCCAAAGCATTCTCCTTGTATCCGAAGGATACCACCATTCTCTAAGGGTATACGAACTACCTTTTCATGGCATATAACTTCGGCCTTATGCTTAGACAACCAACTCATCCCTGTCACTACATCGAAACTCCCATGCCCAAACGGTATCAAATCAATCATGAACGGAATACCCTCTATACTATAGTAAACCCATGAATAACCTTGTCAACCTTTACCTCCCTACCACTAGCTATTTCAATCACAATACTAGGTCTAAGTTCACTAGGCTCATCATTCAATAGTCTAGCAAATGAACCAACTTAAATATCACAGCATTAGTACCAACAGACAATCGAGGTATCAGTATATGATAGGTAGAATGGAATCTTACCACCCACACACTCCCACATACAACGGTTTCCCCAACGGTTAAGAGAATACATCTCTAACCATACAACCATCATCAACATGATATCACATAACATCTACCGCAACATATAACAACAAACATCAATCAATGTAATCATGGTCACAAGTCCACGTGTGTGATACCCTTATAATTATGTTCGCGACCATAGTTATAAGGCCTATTCCATACGCATACTTACTTCCAAAACCACACATCTCAATGATAACGCACATATAACACATAGCACCTAATACACAACACAATCCATGCTATCATACTTGCAAGTCCACTTGTGTTGTGAAGCATGTATAATTATGTTGGCCACCATAATTATCTATGCTCCCTTTCACAAGTGTACTTCCTCCTATGACCACACTTCATGCAAACAATCATCTCACATGGAACAATTCCAACAACCACTTTAACTCTATAATCAAAATCACTTAGATAAAACTGATCCAATATTCAGGAGTAATCGTGCTCCAACATGGCTCTAGACGGCAAAAGACAATATAAGAATTCCAAAACATGACACAAAACAAAAGACGTCGCACAATGGCTCAAGCTCCACTCTCGCACTTGCCTCCCTACTCAGATCGGTTAAACTTACTACCTGCTGCGGACTCCAGATCCGATACCACGTCATTCCATCCTAACTCCCCTTCATTTTTGCTCAACCACCCATTCCTGTTTCTCTCTTCCAACTCCGCATGATCCACAAGTACATACAACTCACGAGGTTTAGACAGAACCACCTTTCCTTCATATGAGAAGTGAGGACACTTCCTAGAGTACTTGGTATCGGCTCCATCTCCAACTGTCACCGTGGTTGCAAACCTCTCCACTTCTTCTCCATCAATGTTTTCCATATACATCCCATCCTTGTCCGAACATAGATTTATGCTAGCGGGAACTCGGATTCTGCGGTTAGTCCGCTTCATCCTACCACTTCCCTTACAACCGGTAGCAAAATGATAGCCCAACGAAACTTCTTACGCGAGGGAGGTCGACGTATACAATACTAAGTATGAGGGTCCAATCGGCGTCCGAAACTCGACGAAACTACTCTTAAACTCAAGAAAAATAGACACATAAAATACCATACTCACACATAGGCCCTAAATGCAACTATATGAGGGACTCCTAGGTTATAGTCTAGGTTCAACCACCTACTTCTCTATAACCAAGTCTCTGATACCAATCTGTCACACCTCGCCGATGGCGGAAACGCGAGTGCAACATCATGGATATTATCACAACACATGGCGTCTATACAGAGAATTACTATATGCAAATATAAAGAGTAAAGAACAGACACAAAGTGTCGTAACGATACCCCAAAATAAAATAACCAAAAACAATCTCCAAGGTATCTTCATTAAAACATAAAGTAATAATAAAAGACATTCGAGTATCCCAAACAAAGTTCAGCTTAATCTAATTAAAAATTTAAAGGTAGTCATCCTCAAATGCAAACTAGTCTTCTAGTCACGTCCTTCTACCTTAGCCTTAGAATGCTCACCTGAAAATGATGCTTAAAAATGTCAACATATTGTTGGTGAGATTCATAGGTTTAAGACACACAATATACCTCCATTATCAGTTCACTGTGATTATAAAATATAGCAGGACAACAACAATATAGTTATTATACAACTAACATGCAATCATAGCTTACGGGACGGAACGTGCCTACCGATCCAAAATTTGGGACGGAACGTGCCCACCGATCCAAATACCACAACAATTGGGACGGAACGCGCTCACCGATCCAAGATAATTATAATGAGTAGAGCCACTAGGACTTTCCCACTCAAATAATCACCACAATTAAACACCACAATAACATGCAGTATACATATAATAACCATTACAAGTCCATGCATTTTAACAACACATAATCACAGTAACTCAAAAACAATTTTAACAAGCATCATCTCCATCCCAAGTTTAAAACAAAGTAAAAATATGGGACTATGAACTCACCTCAACTCCGCAGCTTCCAATTTATCAACACACAAATCTATACAAACAAACAATACCACATTACACGCGACCAAGCTAAAAGCTATAGTGTCACAATTCGCATTTTCGAGTCTTTACTATGCACGGGATTTCATCATTTCAATTTACGTATGTTCATTAAACAATACCACTCAGTCATTACTACTAATATTATACTCAAATGCTCCCGATTATGATCCTAATATATTTTCATGCTAATTTTAATGATATAAAATTTATATTATTAATTTACCCGGTGTTTTGAAACCTTTTGCTATATTTTCCCGGTTAGGGCTTATAACCCCATCGATTTGCGATATTTTATTACGAACACTATTTTAACACCCGATTCTTATCAGTAACATGATTTTATGAGTTTTTACAACTTTGTCGAATTTTATTTTTATTCGTCACGTTTTATTTTCAGTTAACCCGGTACCCGATAACGCCGAAATTATACACTAATCTAACTAGGGCTTATCTAAAATATCTTTTTAGGAAAAAAATTCACATTCTAAGGCTTCCTTAGGAAGCTTGCCGCCCCCCCTTGTCCCTAACAAGTTAAAACCAATCAATGCATTCTTACTCTTTTAATTTCATTTCATTTTCACAAAACATACAAGTATAATTTCACTAGCCAAATTTAACACAAACACTCTCTTCCTCTCCATCATACTACACGGCCAAGAACCAAGAACAAAGGAGATTCCATTTTTTTTGAAGATCAAGTATTATTCTAGTCCCAAATACCTTCCTTGTTAGAGTTTTGCAATAAAAACTCCAAGGTTGTGGTCGTTTTTCATCCTAGCTCACCAATCATCAAGTAAGCTCAAGAACACTATTTTTGATCTTTTCATACTCCCTTTGATCTTATATTGATGTATTTCCTATTTATTTTGAGAGCTATCCATGCAAAACTTATGTTATATATACCACTTGGTTCATTTTTCATTAAAACTATCTCAAACTCTAGATCTGTAACTTTCATTAACATCCCCGCGAAGCCCACTATTTTTAGTGATGTTTAGGACCAATGACACTCTAAGAAGGTGTATGGTAGGATGTGTGTACTTGTGGAGTTGTGTTGTAGTTGTTTGATCAAGCCGCGAACCAAGAAAACGAGTTTCTAACATATTTACAAACCTGCTGTCCCAAAAATGTAAATCTGGAAAAATCAGTAAACATGCCGTTATTTTGGCCTTTATATTCAGAAAATGCACTCAAAAACGAAAACGTGGTCGCTTGAATCACTAAAAACCGAGTTATAACGAAGGAGATACGATGTTTTAAAGTTAGCAACGCAAAACTATTATTTTCAGAAAATGCGGGCTGTTGGCCGAACTTCAGGGGACAGAACGAGGCGTTAGCCATAGTCTAGCTGAGCCGAGCCACTGAGAATATGTTAGTTCATGTTATGACGATCGCGTGGATATAAAGAACGTTGAAAACCGACTTGTAACGACCAAGATATGAATTTCTGAAAATCCGACTAACAAAACTTATTTTGACAGCCTCACTATAATTCCAATATTTTCTAAGTGTAAACAGTTTTTGCGAGGCACCATCTTACGAGCTATTTTCCCGTTGAGCGAGACGGTTTGAGCCATAAACTCCTTCAGGTGAAACGAAGTATTCCCGGCCTATTTTCCAAATCAATCAGCGGCTTGTTGATCGGACTTATAGTGAGTAAGTTATGAATTTCCTAGTATCGCCAAAAACAACCATTATATAAAAATAAAAAGTGTAAAACTAGCAAGTCGCCAAGTTGATGACCGATTATCTACATGATCGAGACGCGTATGATCAAAAGTCAAAGGAGACGGCTGAGAGATTATGTCACAAGGATTTCAAAAACGTCAAGTTCTATTACTAACTCTCAACGTACAATATTTTGCGACTAGCTTTGCGAGGCCGTTCGGTCATATTTTCACAACTTGTAAAAGTGATATTTTGCGACGAAACTATTTTATTTGACGATAAACACCAAAAGAGCATCGTGGAGTATTATTCCAACATTTTTACACGAAATATAGTATATGACTTGCCGAGATGTCAAAAATGTAGTTTTCGACGATAAACATTATTTTCAAAACCAACGAGTGGTATCGTTAACATACGTAAATGCATGAGTAGAAGCATTTCATTTACTTATATTAGATCATATCATTCTTCATAGGTCGCAGTTTGAGACCGAGCCTCATTTTCATCATATCCTTTGTGGTTATTGTGCTATCATATCAGGTGAGTTTTCATAGCCCCACTCTTATTCTTTAATAATTGTTTTAAACTCTTTGGGGGAGATACATGCTTTAACTATTTGCGTACGTACATGATTGTGATAAACTTACTTGCGTTACTCTTGAAAGCATATCCCGGACCTAAGTATCAAACACTTGGGGTAGCCGTAGATAAGTCTCCTAGTGAGCAGCATTGATAAGTCTCCTCGTGAGCAGCATTGATAAGTCTCCTTGTGAGCAGCATTGATAAGTCTCCTCGTGAGCAGCATTGATAAGTCTCCTTGTGAGCAGCATTGATAAGTCTCCTTGTGAGCAGCATTGATAAGTCTCCTCGTGAGCAGCATTGATAAGTCTCCTAGTGAGCAGCATAAGGTCTATTAGTGATATAGAACGCACATCGTATACGCACATGTCTTACTCATACTATGTTAGCATTGGGTTGTAAACACACAGGTTGCAAGTCTTGAATGGGCGGGGCTTGGAACTGAGTGGATTTGCAATGCCTATGCTGTGGAAACTTTCTCTAAACGCTTTTCAACTTATTTATAGCAAACTCTATGAACTCACCAACCTTTGTGTTGACACTTTTTAGCATGTTTATCTCAGGTTAGTAAGGTGATAGCAGATGCATGGAGCAGAGAGTCTTAGGGCACGTTTTTATGAAGACTTTTGCTTTTATCATTTACCATTCGATATACTTTAAAAACTTATGTACTATTCTTCTTTGGGATCTTTTGCTTGTAAACTATGACTTTATCTATTCGAATGGTAACTTTTCAAAACGTCTCATTTAGAGGTCGTTCTCTATATCTTGTACTTTGTGCCCTGAAGTAGCATCCCATTGACATTATCGTTCCGCTGCGATAATTTGGGGGTGTTACAGATTGGTATCAGAGAATTGGTTATAGAGAACTAGGTTGCTTTTAGAGCCTAGACTATAACTACATACAATTAGACTCTCCTCCCTATCGCCTTGCATTTTCATACACGTACGCTTGCTGATAACTTTTCGTCTAGACCTACGCTATTAGATATTTTATGGTACTGATGGGGAAGTCCCAAACTCTAGTCGAGTCATCAGAAATGTGGAGCTCAATAATAACTGGTTATTTAACTCAATCTTGTGACAGTTCTTGTTTGATGAGACATGAGATTGAGTTAAATAAAGGTTATTACTTAACTGCAGAGATTTGATGATTTGCGGAGGATGGGAGTTCTCTTAAAGATACTTTTTAGAGACTAAACCTTACCGTGACTTCATCACCTAAGAGAGACTCCTATATATCGAGTGCGACACTCCCTAAGTACCCTCACCACAGTACACCTTCACCATTTAGGATCGGATGATAGAATGACTACCCGCTTAAGGAACATCAATCGCTGAGATATGTGTGCTTGGTAATATGTACACGTGTGAAAGGAGGCAATTATAATTATGGGTGGCCAACATAATTATGAATGCGTCACGACACACTTGGACAAGTGACCATGCTTACATTGATCGGCATTGTCACCATTTAGGAGACAACTCGCGACGTGGTACTATGTATGAGGACGATGAGTATAGATTGGGCAGTCAACGGTTTTCCCTCAACTCTAACGTTCACCGCATGTCCTTCCTTGTAGGAAATGGCAACAAGGAGGACAACTCGCAGCACTAGCCGAGGAGGTGCGGCGTCAAGGGGTGGAAGGACTGGTGGACGTGGTGGTAGAGGAGGCGGTAGCGGTATTGACAACAATGATAACAACCATGGTGGAACTCCTGATTTTGCCGCCATCATCGCTCAACAACTTCAAAACTTGCTTCCCACTATTGTCACTCAAGTTGGCAATCATATCAACAACTCGGGAAACCGTGGAAGCAGAAATGACGACACCAATGGGGTAGGTGTGAATGGAACTTTGAAAAACAGTGATAAAAGGAAGGGCACGAGTGAGTCGGAAAAGAAAACGGGCACGATGGTTGACAACAAAAAGGCAAGAACCTTTGCGGCAACTGGTTCTGGTCAGAAAGGGTATAAAGGTCCACATCCTAAATGTACGAAATGTGCTTATCATCACCAGAAGTCTGCGCCCTGCCGTGTGTGTACAAATTGCAATCAGTGGAGTCATTTTACAAATCAGTGTAGAGCGTCAGTTAATGCGGGCAACATGAAGAATAACCAAGGGACATGCTATGAGTGTAACAGCCCGGATCACCTCCGGTATGCCTGTCCTAGGTTGAATAGGGCACCAAGACAAATACAGGGTAACCCGACACTAGCTTTAGCAATTGAGGGAAACAACCCACAACCTGAAATCAATATTAGTCCACCAAGGGGTCGAGCATTCTATGTGGGTACCGAGGCAGCCGCAACGCGTAACGGGTATGTTTTCCCTAGACGATTAAGCATTCTATCATATTGTCCGATTCCAGTAAGATATAGCTTTGCCCTGCTAAATTCATACCAAATGTTATTGACCTTAGTTATATTGATTTGATTGGTGTAAGCAATTCCAAAATCGAGCCAATCTTTCAAAAGACCTCATTTCAGGATGTTGAATCCATTCTTTCAGACAACTTGTTTCCTAGCTTGATTTAGTGACAGTTCTTGTTTGATGAGTTGCGAAATCAAGCTAAGAGTCAAGTTGTTACCCGAGCCGATTCAGTTTAATCTCATGACAGTTCTTGTTTGATGAGTTGTGAGATTGAATTTGAATCGACAACCTCAAACCGATTTAGCCTAATCCCATGACAGTTCTTGTTTGATGAGTTGTAGGATTAAGTAAAAATCGGTTACCTAGAGGTCTTTTGAGGGCTACGCTCGAGGATGGGAAAGTTTACCCCCATCAAATCCGACCACGAGAAAGTACGTAGGTAGAACGAACGAGCTGAATTCAGGGACTGAATTCCTTAACGGGTGGAGACTGTCACAATTCGCATTTTTGAGTCTTTACTATGCACGGGATTTCATCATTTCAATTTACGTATGTTCATTAAACAATACCACTCAGTCATTACTACTAATATTATACTCAAATGCTCCCGATTATGATCCTAATATATATTCATGCAAATTTTAATGATATAAAATTTATATTATTAATTTACCTGGTGTTTTGAAACCTTTTGCTATATTTTCCCGGTTAGGGCTTATAACCCCATCGATTTGCGATATTTTATCACGAACACTATTTTAACACCCGATTCTTATCAGTAACATGATTTTATGAGTTTTTACAACTTTTTCGAATTTTATTTTTATTCGTCACGTTTTATTTTCAGTTAACCCGGTACCCGATAACGCCGAAATTATACACTAATCTAACTAGGGCTTATCTAAAATATCTTTTTAGGAAAAAAATTCACATTCTAAGGCTTCCTTAGGAAGCTTGCCGCCCCCCCTTGTCCCTAACAAGTTAAAACCAATCAATGCATTCTTACTCTTTTAATTTCATTTCATTTTCACAAAACATACAAGTATAATTTCACTAGCCAAATTTAACACAAACACTCTCTTCCTCTCCATCATACTACACGGCCAAGAACCAAGAACAAAGGAGATTCCATTTTTTTTTGAAGATCAAGTATTATTCTAGTCCCAAATACCTTCCTTGTTAGAGTTTTGCAATAAAAACTCCAAGGTGGTGGTCGTTTTTCATCCTAGCTCACCAATCATCAAGTAAGCTCAAGAACACTATTTTTGATCTTTTCATACTCCCTTTGATCTTATATTGATGTATTTCCTATTTATTTTGAGAGCTATCCATGCAAAACTTATGTTATATATACCACTTGGTTCATTTTTCATTAAAACTATCTCAAACTTTAGATCTGTAACTTTCATTAACATCCCCGCGAAGCCCACTATTTTTAGTGATGTTTAGGACCCATGACACTCTAAGAAGGTGTATGGTAGGATGTGTGTACTTGTGGAGTTGTGTTGTAGTTGTTTGATCAAGCCGCGAACCAAGAAAACGAGTTTCTAACATATTTACAAACCTGCTGTCCCAAAAATGTAAATCTGGAAAAATCAGTAAACATGTCTTTATTTTGGCCTTTATATTCAGAAAATGCACTCAAAAACGAAAACGTGGTCGCTTGAATCACTAAAAACCGAGTTATAACGAAGGAGATACGATGTTTTAAAGTTAGCAACGCAAAACTATTATTTTCAGAAAATGCGGGCTGTTGGCCGAACTTCAGGGGACAGAACGAGGCGTTAGCCGTAGTCTAGCTGAGCCGAGCCACTGAGAATATGTTAGTTCATGTTATGACGATCGCGTGGATATAAAGAACGTTGAAAACCGACTTGTAACGACCAAGATATGAATTTCTGAAAATCCGACTAACAAAACTTATTTTGACAGCCTCACTATAATTCCAATATTTTCTAAGTGTAAACAGTTTTTGCGAGGCACCATCTTACGAGCTATTTTCCCGTTGAGCGAGACGGTTTGAGCCATAAACTCCTTCAGGTGAAACGAAGTATTCCCGGCCTATTTTCCAAATCAATCAGCCGCTTGTTGATCGGACTTATAGTGAGTAAGTTATGAATTTCCTAGTATCGCCAAAAACAACTATTATATAAAAATAAAAAGGGTAAAACTAGCAAGTCGCCAAGTTGATGACCGATTATCTACATGATCGAGACGCGTATGATCAAAAGTCAAAGGAGACGGCTGAGAGATTATGTCACAAGGATTTCAAAAACGTCAAGTTCTATTACTAACTCTCAACGTACAATATTTTGCGACTAGCTTTGCGAGGCCGTTAGGTCATATTTTCACAACTTGTAAAAGTGATATTTTGCGACAAAACTATTTTATTTGACGATAAAACATCAAAAGAGGATCGTGGAGTATTATTCCAACATTTTTACACGAAATATAGTATATGACTTGCCGAGATGTCAAAAATGTAGTTTTCGACGATAAACATTATTTTCAAAACCAACGAGTGGTATCGTTAACATACGTAAATGCATGAGTAGAAGCATTTCATTTACTTATATTAGATCATATCATTCTTCATAGGTCGCAGTTTGAGACCGAGCCTCATTTTCATCATATCCTTTGTGGTTATTGTGCTATCATATCAGGTGAGTTTCATAGCCCCACTCTTATTCTTTAATAATTGTTTTAAACTCTTTGGGGGAGATACATGCTTAAACTATTTGCGTACGTACATGATTGTGATAAACTTACTTGCGTTACTCTTGAAAGCATATCCCGGACCTAAGTATCAAACACTTGGGGTAGCCGTAGATAAGTCTCCTAGTGAGCAGCATTGACAAGTCTCCTCGTGAGCAGCATTGATAAGTCTCCTTGTGAGCAGCATTGATAAGTCTCCTCGTGAGCAGCATTGATAAGTCTCCTTGTGAGCAGCATTGATAAGTCTCCTTGTGAGCAGCATTGATAAGTCTCCTCGTGAGCAGCATTGATAAGTCTCCTAGTGAGCAGCATAAGGTCTATTAGTGATATAGAACGCACATCGTATACGCACATGTCTTACTCATACTATGTTAGCATTGGGTTGTAAACACACAGGTTGCAAGTCTTGAATGGGCGGGGCTTGGAACTGAGTGGATTTGCAATGCCTATGCTGTGGAAACTTTCTCTAAACGCTTTTCAACTTATTTATAGCAAACTCTATGAACTCACCAACCTTTGTGTTGACACTTTTTAGCATGTTTATCTCAGGTTAGTAAGGTGATAGCAGATGCATGGAGCAGAGAGTCTTAGGGCACGTTTTTATGAAGACTTTTGCTTTTATCATTTACCATTCGATATACTTTAAAAACTTATGTACTATTCTTCTTTGGGATCTTTTGCTTGTAAACTATGACTTTATCTATTCGAATGGTAACTTTTCAAAACGTCTCATTTAGAGGTCGTTCTCTATATCTTGTACTTTGTGCCCTGAAGTAGCATCCCATTGACATTATCGTTCCGCTGCGATAATTTGGGGGTGTTACAGATTGGTATCAGAGAATTGGTTATAGAGAACTAGGTTGCTTTTAGAGCCTAGACTATAACTACATACAATTAGACTCTCCTCCCTATCGCCTTGCATTTTTCATACACGTACGCTTGCTGATAACTTTTCGTCTAGACCTACGCTATTAGATATTTTATGGTACTGATGGGGAAGTCCCAAACTCTAGTCGAGTCATCAGAAATGTGGAGCTCAATAATAACTGGTTATTTAACTCAATCTTGTGACAGTTCTTGTTTGATGAGACATGAGATTGAGTTAAATAAAGGTTATTACTTAACTGCAGAGATTTGATGATTTGCGGAGGATGGGAGTTCTCTTAAAGATACTTTTTAGAGACTAAACCTTACCGTGACTTCATCACCTAAGAGAGACTCCTATATATCGAGTGCGACACTCCCTAAGTACCCTCACCACAGTACACCTTCACCATTTAGGATCGGATGATAGAATGACTACCCGCTTAAGGAACATCAATCGCTGAGATATGTGTGCTTGGTAATATGTACACGTGTGAAAGGAGGCAATTATAATTATGGGTGGCCAACATAATTATGAATGCGTCACGACACACTTGGACATGTGACCATGCTTACATTGATCGGCATTGTCACCATTTAGGAGACAACTCGCGACGTGGTACTATGTATGAGAACGATGAGTATAGATTGGGCAGTCAACGGTTTTCCCTCATCTCTAACGTTCACCGCATGTCCTTCCTTGTAGGAAATGGCAACAAGGAGGACAACTCGCAGCACTAGCCGAGGAGGTGCGGCGTCAAGGGGTGGAAGGACTGGTGGACGTGGTGGTAGAGGAGGCGGTAGCGGTATTGACAACAATGATAACAACCATGGTGGAACTCCTGATTTTGCCGCCATCATCGCTCAACAACTTCAAAACTTGCTTCCCACTATTGTCACTCAAGTTGGCAATCATATCAACAACTCGGGAAACCGTGGAAGCAGAAATGACGACACCAATGGGGTAGGTGTGAATGGAACTTTGAAAAACAGTGATAAAAGGAAGGGCACGAGTGAGTCGGAAAAGAAAACGGGCACGATGGTTGACAACAAAAAGGCAAGAACCTTTGCGGCAACTGGTTCTGGTCAGAAAGGGTATAAAGGTCCACATCCTAAGTGTACGAAATGTGCTTATCATCACCAGAAGTCTGCGCCCTGCCGTGTGTGTACAAATTGCAATCAGTGGAGTCATTTTACAAATCAGTGTAGAGCGTCAGTGAATGCGGGCAACATGAAGAATAACCAAGGGACATGCTATGAGTGTAACAGCCCGGATCACCTCCGGTATGCCTGTCCTAGGTTGAATAGGGCACCAAGACAAATACAGGGTAACCCGACACTAGCTTTAGCAATTGAGGGAAACAACCCACAACCTGAAATCAATATTAGTCCACCAAGGGGTCGAGCATTCTATGTGGGTACCGAGGCAGCCGCAACGCGTAACGGGTATGTTTTCCCTAGACGATTAAGCATTCTATCATATTGTCCGATTCCAGTAAGATATAGCTTTGCCCTGCTAAATTCATACCAAATGTTATTGACCTTAGTTATATTGATTTGATTGGTGTAAGCAATTCCAAAATCGAGCCAATCTTTCAAAAGACCTCATTTCAGGATGTTGAATCCATTCTTTCAGACAACTTGTTTCCTAGCTTGATTTAGTGACAGTTCTTGTTTGATGAGTTGCGAAATCAAGCTAAGAGTCAAGTTGTTACCCGAGCCGATTCAGTTTAATCTCATGACAGTTCTTGTTTGATGAGTTGTGAGATTGAATTTGAATCGACAACCTCAAACCGATTTAGCCTAATCCCATGACAGTTCTTGTTTGATGAGTTGTGGGATTAAGTAAAAATCGGTTACCTAGAGGTCTTTTGAGGGCTACGCTCGAGGATGGGAAAGTTTACCCCCATCAAATCCGACCACGAGAAAGTACGTAGGTAGAACGAACGAGCTGAATTCAGGGACTGAATTCCTTAACGGGTGGAGACTGTCACAATTCGCATTTTTGAGTCTTTACTATGCACGGGATTTCATCATTTCAATTTACGTATGTTCATTAAACAATACCACTCAGTCATTACTACTAATATTATACTCAAATGCTCCCGATTATGATCCTAATATATATTCATGCAAATTTTAATGATATAAAATTTATATTATTAATTTACCCGGTGTTTTGAAACCTTTTGCTATATTTTCCCGGTTAGGGCTTATAACCCCATCGATTTGCGATATTTTATCACGAACACTATTTTAACACCCGATTCTTATCAGTAACATGATTTTATGAGTTTTTACAACTTTGTCGAATTTTATTTTTATTCGTCACGTTTTATTTTCAGTTAACCCGGTACCCGATAACGCCGAAATTATACACTAATCTAACTAGGGCTTATCTAAAATATCTTTTTAGGAAAAAGATTCACATTCTAAGGCTTCCTTAGGAAGCTTGCCGCCCCCCCCTTGTCCCTAACAAGTTAAAACCAATCAATGCATTCTTACTCTTTTAATTTCATTTCATTTTCACAAAACATACAAGTATAATTTCACTAGCCAAATTTAACACAAACACTCTCTTCCTCTCCATCATACTACACGGCCAAGAACCAAGAACAAAGGAGATTCCATTTTTTTTTGAAGATCAAGTATTATTCTAGTCCCAAATACCTTCCTTGTTAGAGTTTTGCAATAAAAACTCCAAGGTTGTGGTCGTTTTTCATCCTAGCTCACCAATCATCAAGTAAGCTCAAGAACACTATTTTTGATCTTTTCATACTCCCTTTGATCTTATATTGATGTATTTCCTATTTATTTTGAGAGCTATCCATGCAAAACTTATGTTATATATACCACTTGGTTCATTTTTCATTAAAACTATCTCAAACTCTAGATCTGTAACTTTCATTAACATCCCCGCGAAGCCCACTATTTTTAGTGATGTTTAGGACCCATGACACTCTAAGAAGGTGTATGGTAGGATGTGTGTACTTGTGGAGTTGTGTTGTAGTTGTTTGATCAAGCCGCGAACCAAGAAAACGAGTTTCTAACATATTTACAAACCTGCTGTCCCAAAAATGTAAATCTGGAAAAATCAGTAAACATGTCTTTATTTTGGCCTTTATATTCAGAAAATGCACTCAAAAACGAAAACGTGGTCGCTTGAATCACTAAAAACCGAGTTATAACGAAGGAGATACGATGTTTTAAAGTTAGCAACGCAAAACTATTATTTTCAGAAAATGCGGGCTGTTGGCCGAACTTCAGGGGACAGAACGAGGCGTTAGCCGTAGTCTAGCTGAGCCGAGCCACTGAGAATATGTTAGTTCATGTTATGACGATCGCGTGGATATAAAGAACGTTGAAAACCGACTTGTAACGACCAAGATATGAATTTCTGAAAATCCGACTAACAAAACTTATTTTGACAGCCTCACTATAATTCCAATATTTTCTAAGTGTAAACAGTTTTTGCGAGGCACCATCTTACGAGCTATTTTCCCGTTGAGCGAGACGGTTTGAGCCATAAACTCCTTCAGGTGAAACGAAGTATTCCCGGCCTATTTTCCAAATCAATCAGCGGCTTGTTGATCGGACTTATAGTGAGTAAGTTATGAATTTTCTAGTATCGCCAAAAACAACTATTATATAAAAATAAAAAGGGTAAAACTAGCAAGTCGCCAAGTTGATGACCGATTATCTACATGATCGAGACGCGTATGATCAAAAGTCAAAGGAGACGGCTGAGAGATTATGTCACAAGGATTTCAAAAACGTCAAGTTCTATTACTAACTCTCAACGTACAATATTTTGCGACTAGCTTTGCGAGGCCGTTATGTCATATTTTCACAACTTGTAAAAGTGATATTTTGCGACGAAACTATTTTATTTGACGATAAAACACCAAAAGAGGATCGTGGAGTATTATTCCAACATTTTTACACGAAATATAGTATATGACTTGCCGAGATGTCAAAAATGTAGTTTTCGACGATAAACATTATTTTCAAAACCAACGAGTGGTATCGTTAACATACGTAAATGCATGAGTAGAAGCATTTCATTTACTTATATTAGATCATATCATTCTTCATAGGTCGCAGTTTGAGACCGAGCCTCATTTTCATCATATCCTTTGTGGTTATTGTGCTATCATAACAGGTGAGTTTTCATAGCCCTACTCTTATTCTTTAATAATTGTTTTAAACTCTTTGGGGAGATACATGCTTAAACTATTTGCGTACGTACATGATTGTGATAAACTTACTTGCGTTACTCTTGAAAGCATATCTCGGACCTAAGTATCAAACACTTGGGGTAGCCGTAGATAAGTCTCCTAGTGAGCAGCATTGATAAGTCTCCTCGTGAGCAGCATTGATAAGTCTCCTTGTGAGCAGCATTGATAAGTCTCCTCGTGAGCAGCATTGATAAGTCTCCTTGTGAGCAGCATTGATAAGTCTCCTTGTGAGCAGCATTGATAAGTCTCCTCGTGAGCAGCATTGATAAGTCTCCTAGTGAGCAGCATAAGGTCTATTAGTGATATAGAACGCACATCGTATACGCACATGTCTTACTCATACTATGTTAGCATTGGGTTGTAAACACACAGGTTGCAAGTCTTGAATGGGCGGGGCTTGGAACTGAGTGGATTTGCAATGCCTATGCTGTGGAAACTTTCTCTAAACGCTTTTCAACTTATTTATAGCAAACTCTATGAACTCACCAACCTTTGTGTTGACACTTTTTAGCATGTTTATCTCAGGTTAGTAAGGTGATAGCAGATGCATGGAGCAGAGAGTCTTAGGGCACGTTTTTATGAAGACTTTTGCTTTTATCATTTACCATTCGATATACTTTAAAAACTTATGTACTATTCTTCTTTGGGATCTTTTGCTTGTAAACTATGACTTTATCTATTCGAATGGTAACTTTTCAAAACGTCTCATTTAGAGGTCGTTCTCTATATCTTGTACTTTGTGCCCTGAAGTAGCATCCCATTGACATTATCATTCCGCTGCGATAATTTGGGGGTGTTACATATAGTCCATGTAACACATATATATGATGGATGTCTAAGGTTCATATAACCCACTATGGATTACCTAGACTCCATACTAATCATCACCCAATACCTTACACTCACTAAATCCCTTAATTAAAACTTTCAGAAAACGCAGATTCGTAGGGTACTTTCACCCACATAAAATCATAGCGAATAAAGCATTACAACTCACACCAAAAATTCAACATGATACTTCATAAGCATACAAGCTTTTGCCAGAAGACGATACACTAAAAACACACACAAGCACCCAATGAAAAATCAAACATGACAACTATCCAGATTCGGATCTGATCGGACATAAAAAATTTTTGACTTCGTAGACGTACTTGTACAACTTATTATCGCCTAATTTTCACGTGGAAGTCAAATATAATATAGAACTCAATTCCCACAGAAGACCTAACCCTAATTACACTTTCAAAGCCACCTTTGACCTCAATACTTTTATCCTAATTCTGTCCCGGTTTAACAGTTTTGACACCTTAACTTACAAAAATCGTTTGACTGACCTCCGGACCTCGAAATCACTCGTGATCGGACTTTTTGGAAAGCTCTTTCACCGAACTATAATCTAGACATAAAATTCATGATCTAACTCATTTTCATCAATTCGATCTCATCGGATCTTTACAGCCTTACAAATCTGTCAAAACCCTAACTCATTAATTATCATGTTTTAAACCCTAATCTTTTCACCAATCACCATAATATTATTAATTAATGATCCCAACATGTTCAATATCATCCAAATTTACAGAGATCTCATAAGCCCTAGATCCATCATAATTATTGTTACATGAATCAAAACAATATTTAAACAATTAATTGAATACAAGTATTAAAAACTATACCTCGTTCTAGATTTTAGCTTCAAAAATAAAAACCCTAATTTTTTTCTCCTTGTTCTCTCTTGGTTTGGACGAAAATCATCAAAGGGTGGGTTAGGGTTGTTTTGGTTTTGTATTTATAATACCCCATAGAAAATTATAGATAACTTTTATTTGGTAAGTGTATTTAAATTAAAATTTGGTTTCCTAATTACCCTAAAACACATAAATTCGGCCGCCCTATATATAATAAATATATTTTTATTTTTTTTATTAAAATTAATTATTACACTTAAAACCTTGTATTCTTGATATTTTATGAAAACCTTATACCTAATTTATCACCTTACGTGTTAAACTTACGTTTTTACGACAGCCCGGAAAAATCTCATTTTCAAAATAAAGTTTTCAAAAATAGAAATTTCACACTTACTATAAATATAACTCATGAAAACGACCTCCACGTAACTTACTAACGCTCAAATATTTGAACGAAGACTTGTTACGCAAAACCACCAAAACACCAAAACTACACAAGTCATTTCTACACCACTAAGGCGATCAAAATGAACTTATCCCACAATACAACTCAAATCATGATATAAACCTCACACTCAGGGATTTAGTGCTAACACACGTACTCACCACACTTATATCACACATATAACACATAGTACACACCACATAAAAGTTAAATAGGTTGAGACTTATTAGTCAAACTAACCTGCTAAAATCATGGTTGTTACATTATATGTGTTGGAGGCGATGGAATCGTGAATGAGGTTGGTGTTTATTTCCTCACTTAGACATATATGTCCACAATAGCTTTTATAATGCAAGTGCTTAGCATCTCGGAAATACAAGAGCATGAGTTTTGAACACATAATTTCTAAGTTTTCCTTAACAAAATCAACGGCATACTAGGCTGTATAAGTTTTAATATCATAGTACATGCTTTGGTGGTTATATTAATATAGCAATTATAAATAGTCTACAACTGGAGTAGTTCTTATAGTTTTTGGATAAAACTCATCTGATTTCCAAAGTCGGATGTGGAATCATTTCCAGGGCTTACTGAAATGTAGGAAGAGCAGCCAAGTAGTGCTCAAGTACAACAATAATTATAATTTTTTTAATATCAATAGGTTCGATGACTTCCCTATCCACCACAAACTAGAGTTGACCACAGCTGGCTTGAATAAATAGCTACTGTTCTTTCTTCAACGAGGATATATAGTTCATGGAAGTGACATAATGCATCCAAGAAGCTATCTCTTTATATAATAGAAAACTTTGAGGAGCGTATATATCTATATTTCCTGTCAAAAGTTAGTGACTTATCTTGACCTGAAGTCATATATAGAAGCTTAATTTGTTTTGAATAGTATTTTTTTTTGGGTAAAGGGCCTCCACCCGGTAAAATAATTTGTTTTGAATAGTAAACCTTATCAATTATGTTTTTTCCTACATTTTACTAGCGCTCTAGCTGTACTGGTAGTTTATTTACATGATGTCATTTCTTGTGCAGGTACTGAATGGTCTTCTTTGTAGAGACAACCAAAAAGAAGCAATTTCAATCCCAATTGGTATCATACTGGCTGGCTCTAATAATTCTTTAGTATGGACTGTTCTTGGAGTTAGGGATCCTGTATCAAAACGGGTTTATTTACCTAAAAAAATGTCAGCTATTGCTCTTAAGGTACACGGTTGTTTATATAATTATGGTTCAAATAGGCCGATTTTCATATATTTTTGCTGAGGTGCCGTGTTTTTGGTGCTCTTAAGGTACACGGTTGACGGTTGTTTATATATTATGAATCAAGCTCTCCAAAAGCAGGAATTCAGTGTTTGTGTCAGCAAACATTGCACTACTAATGTAAAATCTGAAACAATTATGGGTAGTAGAAATTTGAAAGGAGCCATTCGCCTAACTCCTGGAAAAGATCTTAATGACTGCTGGCCATAAATGGTAAAAAAATTGGACTAATCATTAATTTTTGTAATTTGGAATTAGCATACGAAATATATGTTGTCGAGTTTTAGTATCTCAGCGTTGAATTATATGTAACCGAGCGCTTTTTTCTGCAGCTGTTAATTTCTTTGGTGGGTGAAACGACCCGGTTTGACACGTATATGAAAAAAAACACCTCTTAAATCCCCTGTGTTTTTGATTTATTTGTTTTGGGGGTGTTTGGGTATGAAGATACTTTAAGTATAGGAGTGGATTAGACTGCGTTGGCTTATTTTTTAGGGGGTGATTGTGTTAGCCTATTTAGTAGGCTTATGAGCTAATGTAACTTTTGAAACACTCATGAGCCTACTTTTCTCGGCTTTTGAGCTTATTAAGTTGAGCATATGGTCATAAACTCAACTTGATAAGCTGATAGGTCGAAAAAGTTTGACTTATGAGCTTTTCAAAACTTACTTGAGCTCATACACTCAATAGATGATGACTACTGTTGCTGCTTGGGTGCTAGCAGAAGATCCAATCGATGTTGCATCCAATATCAAGTATGATGCTCAATAAAATGCACATCTTTCGCCTATCAAGTTTGAGCCTAAGCAATCGTAGTTTGCAGCAACATAGAATGTTCATGACCAATTGATATAGGTAAAATTTATGCTAACTTTCTTCATTTGATCATAACTCAATGGCAAAAATGCATGTCAGATATCATATTTGTTCTTTGATATGCTGCATTAAATGGTAAAAATGTTCGTGGCAAGCTGATACAAGTGAAATTTATACCAACTTTATTCGTTTGATCATGGCTCAATGTGCATATCACGTATCATCTTTGTTCTTTGATATGCTGCATTACGTGTTTGTTGTGGGTAGACGGTTAAAAAAATTTTTTTGGTTTTGATCAGTTTCTGTAATCCATATCTGGATATTGGTTTGGGCGACTTAAAATTGCCAGACCCGTTCAGTCTATTTGACCCATTCTCTTTGTGGCAAAGATATTTACCTGACTAGTTTTATTCATTTGAGATTAAGAATAGCCTGAATTCATAAATGGATTGACATCGCAACATCTACTTCCCCTCAATGTGGAACAATTAGGAAAAGTATCTACTTGAAAATATATTACTTGCTTGCATTGCGATGGCGAGCACCAAAAGAATGTTTCTGTAAGGTGATCGCTTCAGTTGCGCGTATCTGCCATACGTTTGACATAGGACATTAAATTTTAGCTTATTAATTGCATAGTTTTGGGACGATAACCTTATCCATTTACTTTTTGGTCTTTCATAATACAATATCTATTTCAAATAGCAACATAACGCACTACCGCCATGAGGCAATCAAATTATCAAGATATAAGGATGGATATATAGCCTATATTTAAAACTTTACTATAATACAGTACGAGGAGTATCTCTTATGTTCTTTTTTGGTTAATCTTTAGGGATTAGTGTTACTCATTAACCTCTAAAACATGTAAGCTTATTATGCAAATAAGAGCAAGATTTTCATTAATGGGTGTAACAGCTATTTAAATTGATTGACTAAACTTGAGTGGTTCAAAAAGTACTGGACACTAGACTCTTAAACTTTGAAATGATGCTAATAGATATTTTTAGAGTTTTTTTTAACTGATATCATTAACCACTATAGTAGGAGGGTGTTTGCCCAAGTATAATTTAGGTGCGTAACGGGTTATTGCATTTTGAAATAAATTCTAATCGCTTTCAAGGTGTTTGACTAAGCTTATTTCGAAAGGCTGAGGGATCTCCTGGGGATAAATAAGCTAATAAGCATAATCATTTGGATTAAGACTATCCAAATATACATAAACTTTTAGCCATGCGCTTACCCAAACACCCCTACAAGTAGCATAATAAATTAATAGGTTCCGTATAATTGGTAATGCTAATTGCAAATAAAGAGCTTTGCATTTTTTAAGTTTTAATTTGCATTTTTACTGATTTAAATTATTTAAAATAGGATGCATTCTTTTTTTTCCAGGTTGTATCTATACACGTTTGTTGAAGGTGTAACCATCGTTGCTCTGGTGAAGTAGTGTGGATGCCGGAGGCAAGCAACTGCTTTTGATGCCACCAGAGTCGATATGCCATCAGTCATGGTTAAAAAAAGACAAACTGATTCATGGCTTTGGGTTTTGTTAACAATTTTATCTTCCAAACTTCTTGCCAAGAAATGTTCCTTAACGATACGCTTTTATTGTCATCATTGGATTCAGATTTTTAGTTTAAACACAATTTGTAAGTTTAAGTGCATGTTAGCTTTATGGTGACCATTTTTTAGTTTCTTACAGAATTATCACTTGCAGCGTTATTTAGGGTATGTATTCATATGTGTGTCAACATCGAGTTTGTGTAAATAATGAGAATAAGGGCCAGTGTAGCAGTGTTGAAGTCCAATGTCGAAAGTTAAAGCTCTTATCCCTGTGCCCCTATATTTTTTACACTTTTCATGCTTCATGAATTATAAAAGCTTCACACATGACCATCAATGGTGCTACTGAAACAGTGGTTATTCAAAATAAGCTAATTGATATGATTGGTGTCATAGTTACCATGGCTGATATATTTATATTTTGTGAAAAAATAAAAACAAAAAAATTCCCCTATTATGACATGTTAATTATTTGTATCCTCATATTTAATTGTTGACTATTGACATATCATCCAAAATTATAAGACTACCAATTGACTTTGACAAATAAAAAGTACTACAAATAAACTAATACTGACAATGTAAAACACAACAAAACAAAATATAAAGAACATTGACAATTGCTAATCGCTAAATAATCCAATATTCGCTTTTTTATGTGTCTCGGTAATTAACAGTTATAATAAAGAACGTGAAAATTACAAAAGAAAAAATTACAAAGCATGCCCGCCCATCAGGCGGGCTTCGACAACTAGTGTATATATATATATATATATATATCTTAACATCATGCCAGTTTTGCAGAAAATATATCGTTATGCCATCTTATTCTTCAATTTCTCATCATTGTTCAGGATTACGCTCCACACATCGATTGCGGCGCTTGCGACTTGTAGGGTTTGATACATGCTTTCAAACACGACCCTTGGAATCGACATGTCGGATGTTTTGAATACAATATCCCTATATTAATTCAAAATAAATATGCATTAACAACATTATTATGATGCATATATATATATATATATATATATATATATATATATATATATATATATATATATATATATATATATATATATATATATATATATATATATATAAAATTTTAAATTTAGTAGTTTTAGCTTTACTTACATAGGAGGAAACATCCCACTGAATATGCTATCAACGATAAATTTCTCATAAGCTTGCAAGTGGCTGTTGGTGTTAACTTTTCTCTTGACATATGGAGAAAGAAACACTTCAGTAGGTACAGTTGATCTTTTCCCTCTGAGTTTTGTTTCTTTCTGCATCCTACTTGCATCTTCTGGTGTAATTACCCTTAATGGGACGGGACTATATATGGCTTCTTCTTCAGATGTTTCCTCTTGTTTCCCTTTAGCTTTATCAGTTTTAACAACTAAAGCTAGTTGTTTACCTTTAGCTGCATTAGATACTTCCTGACCTGGTGCATCATTATTTATTGCACCATATGTTTCCACCACCTCATCCACCATCTCATCCACCACCTCATTTTTCTCTGCTGGTCCATCAGCTTTTGTTTCATCATCTTTCTTGTCCAATCCCATCTCCCAGCTTTTTTGATTCCCTGTCCCCATCATTTCAGATGCTTCATTTTTCTCTTCTGTTTGAGTGATTGGTAGATTCATAACCTTTTCTAGATTTTCTTCATTTACTTTTTTTCGTTCAGCTCGTCACTCTGCGAGAAAAGGTTGAAACTAGGTGGCGTGAAATCCATCATGTGTCTTGATTCCACTGACCCACCTTTTTTACCTTCATCCCTTGATGCATCAAATGCACTTTTTTCTTTTAAAACCGGGAACTGAACAGGTGGAAACCGTGTCAACTTTCCTTTATTCTTTAAGTTTCCAAGTATTTGGCTTAAAGTTCTCTTTCCACCTGTTACTGATTTTTTGTTATTATTCTTTTTTGTTGAACCTTCATCCCTTGATACATCAGATGCACTTTTTTCTTTCACCAACACCACCTCTACTGATTTTTCAGTCATTCCTTCTAATGCATCCTTCTCTTTCTCAACCCCTGCACCTTCGCCTTCTCTAACTTCATCAATACCCATTTGATTGCTTTTCACACCTTCATTCACTTCATCTTTTTCTTTGCCTACTGCATTTCCATCCATCATATCTTCTGGTGTTTCATTCACCAACTCTACCTCAAAAAAGTCGTCTGTGCTATTATCTTCTTGGGATATATTTGCGCCGCTTATATGTTCATCATCTTCTGGTATTGCTTTTTCTGTTTCAAGAGCAGCAGCGGCTTTCCTTGGTTTAAACGCTCCCATCAGCTTTTCATTTCTTGCCTTGATGAGTGCCTTGAAGTCATCGTCTTTCGGGTAGGAAATCGATGCCATTTCAAGCATCTTGTCTACCACTCCTTGTATAGCAATTGTTAGTGATAAAGCCTTGTGTATCTCTATCTTCATCTCCTGTAAACAAACATATGCTATTAGTCAAATCAGATTCACTAATTAAACAAAACAGATGCACCAATGAAACAAAGCAGATGCACCAATGAAACAAAACAGATGCACCAATGAAACAAAACAGATGCACCAATTAACACAAAACAGATTACAAACTTTTGATGCACATCAGATTACAAATATTCGTCAGAAACAAATATTCATCTACAAAACCGCGTCTTACCTTAAACAAACATATGCTATTATACCCAGGATTTGCTACAACTTTCAAATATTAAATCCTAATAGCTATGAAGTAAGCTAAAAACTAAGGGCAGTGAACTAAATAAGATAAAAAGGATAAGAAGCAGTTCAATTAAGCTTTCTAATCTACAATAATCAGAGTTAGTAAGCTAATAAGCTAAAATCTACACTCAAACTGGTAATGCTAAAATAATAATCCAAATAGCCCTAGTCCTACTTGCAGGCCAAAATGAAGTAACCAAATAAGCTCTAAAGACCTAAATAAGCTAAAAAAACCTCAAAATAGTACTATAAGCTAGAAGTAAACCAAAATTAAGACCTAAGCTTCTAAGGGATAAGCAGAAAATAAGCTGAGAAACTAGCTACATGGGACATATTCTAACTGATGCAGAGGAATTCAGTCCAGATAGCTTTTTTTAAGCTTAAAAATGAAGCTTTAAGGAACACAAATAATCACTTAAATAAGACCTAAAAAACTTAGGACATAACAGACCTTACTAATAGCATTCTGATGCAGGCATTTAACATAAATGATCTTAACTTTTCCAAACCCTACTGAATGTAAACTAACTCTTGAATGTCTACTTAACTGACTATAATGAACCCAAAGTTAGCAAAAACAAGGCCTAGATCAACTTGATTCTATATTAAGCACTTATGCACAGATTTTACCTTTAAGCTTATAACATCTCACTTAAAACTATAAAAACCTAACTACATCAAATCGAAATAGAACAAACTAAATAAAAAACGATATAACAGATGTACCAATTAAACATAACGTAACAGATGCACCAATTAAACAGAACAGATGCACCAATTAAACATCACAGATGCACCAATTAGACATAACAGATGCATCAATTAAAACAAAATAGATTACAAACTTTTGATGCACATCAGATTACAAATTTTCACCCAGGATTCGCTACAACTTTCAAATATTCATCAGAATCTAAACTGCGTCTTACCTTTAAAAGCACATCAGATTACAAAGTTTTGATGCATACATTAAATCATAAATATCTTCATAATACATTCAACTTGCATCAAATTCCACACTACTTTTAAGTCAAATATATGTTACTCAATCCATAATTCATTCCACAAAACCTAACTACATCAAATCGAAATAGAAAAAAAACTAAATAAAAAAGGATATAACAGATGTACCAATTAAACATAACGTAACATATGCACCAATTAAACAGAACAGATGCACCAATTAAACATCACAGATGCACCAATTAAACATAACATATGCACTTATATTCTATAAAAAAATGCTCCAACCAATGTACCTATTCTACTGATTCAGTTTCGCATTAATTATACGTATCATATAGTGTAAATTTTATTTAAATATATATGAAATTACCTCAGCTGTTTTCTTTTTAAAGCTTTCTATCTCATCATTTCTCGATGAAGTTTCCCCAATTTTAGAAATGAGATCTTGCAAATCAACTCTTGGAGTGTAAACCTGTTGCATTATTTCTTCATGTCCTTCCTCGAGTTGCTTTGCTGTAAATTTATTGATGAATTTTATTAAAAAATCATGTTGGGAATTCTGCTAAGTAAGAATTCTGCTGAAAAATACTGCTGATGGATTCTGCTGAATAGCTGGAATCTGCTGAAGAAGTGTTTCTGCGGAAGTAGAGATTCCGCGTATTATGTTTCTGCTGAAGAAGTGTTTCCGCGTATTTTGTTATTAGTTAGGATATGCATGAGTTTAATAAGGAAGGGATAATGCATATCTTGTTTAGTTTTTAGAATATACGTTTCTTGTGAAACGGTTTAGGGTTCCTTGTCTATAAAAGGAACACATTATTATGTATCATGTACGAGTTTTGAAAAACAAGTTTTAGTTTTAATAAAAGATCCATAGAGGATCAAGTGTTCTTAGTAATCTGTGTTCTTACTTGTGTTTGATTTCCGCTTTAGAATACAAGTAATAGAGACTTTCTATTAGTGTGTTTGTGATTACATAGACATTACTAACGATTCACGAGCGCTCCAAGATCTATCAAGGTCTTAGGTTCATCAAGTGGTATCAGAGCCTCGGGAGAGTCTCTGTGATACTAAGAACATCTTTTCTTTTACACTCTCTCAAACAAAACAACCAAAACAATGCCTGGATCAGACGATGGATAAGAAGTTAACAACAACCAAAACACCACATCTATGCAACAACTCACTCTCACCAACAGCAATGCAAAGTTCCCATACCTCAAGAAGGAAGAGTATGAATTGTGGGCTATGAAGATGCAGAACTGGATCACTAATATTGATTGGAATCTTTGGGAAATTGTCAAAAAGGGAAATAGTTTGAAGAAGCACATCAAAGATGCTGATGGTAGAGTTACCATTGTTGATCCTAAAACTACTGAAGAGATTCTTGCTGTACAGAGAGAGAATAAAGTTAGAACTATTCTCCTTCAGGCTATTCCAGATGATCACATTGGTGACTTTCACTACATGGAGGATGCAAAGGACATCTGGATGGCCATCAAGGCTAGGTTTGGTGGGAACGATGAGTCAAAGAGGATGAGGAAATCGATGCTGAAACAGCAGTTTCAAGAATTCCAAGTCTCTGAGGAAGAAGGTATCCACAAGGGGTATGACAGGTTCCATAGGATTTTGAGTCAATTGAATCAGCTGAAGGCTAGGCCAGACAATGAGGATTGCAATGCAAAGTTCTTGCGATCTTTACCTCCATCTTGGCTGCAAGTGAGCATTGCACTCAAAGCTAAAGGTGGACTGGATATGCTCTCTTTTGATGATCTCTACAACAAGCTAAAAACTCTTGAGCCCGATGTCACAAGTCCCATTCGTTCATCCACTCCCACTTACTCAGCTTTTGTTAGTACCACCTCCAATAAGATGACTCAAGCTTCAAGCCCATGCTCCTCAGCATCATCTTCTTACACCATCACCAGATAAAATTCTCAACCACAGTCCAGTGGTGTATTGGAAGATGTACTTCATTCTTTTGTTGCTGATTATGAAAATTAGCAGCAACTTGCTTTTGAGGATTTTGAACAGGTGGATCCTCTGGATTTGGAAGAGATGAACTTGAAGTGGCAGGTGGCCATGCTCACTCTGAACATCAAAAGGTTTGAAAATAAGTCTGGGAGAAAGTTTGGTTTCCAGGGAAGAGATCCAGCTAGATTTGACAGGAGGAAGATCAAATGCTATACATGTGGTCAGATGGGTCACTTCTCAAGAGAGTGCAAGGATAGGAAGACTGGTGATGAGGTTAGGTATTCTACCTATCAGCAGAATCAAGTGAAAGATGGATCTTCCAAAGCTTTGGTCACTCTGGATGACCATGTCAACTGGAAGGTGCATGAGCCTAATAATGATGAAGCTTCTGGTCCTGAGTTGAGTGGATTGCTGGCCAGCTGTACTACAGAGGATCAGCATGATCAAGTTGCCTTTATGGGCATCTCTCAGGTACATAATTGTGTTTTTGGTTGTAGTGAAAGATATAATGAACTTAAGGAGGCTTATGATGAATTGAAACCTAAATATAATGAATGTTATGTAGAAGTTGAGGCTTACAAACAGGCTTTAAAAACTTTAGAAAGACAAAAAATTTGGTTTCAAAAGAATCAGCTTGCTTATGATGAAAAGATAAGGGTGTTAGAAAGTGATTTAGAATGTACTAGAATTGATTTAAAGCGTATTGAGAAAGAAAAAGCTAATATAGATTCAGAAAACCAAGTGCTGAAAGAGAAACTAGAGAAGGAAGTAGCTAATCATAAAACTTGGTTAATGTCAGGTGATAAGTTAGCTAGCTGTCTCTACGGTAGTCAAGCTGTAAACTCTAGTATAGGTTTAGGTTTTAAAAAATATGTTGGTTTAGAAGCTAGGAATGATCTGGGTAAATCTACATCAGCGGGCCTAGCAAATTATGTTAAAGAAGAAAAATTACATGCTGTAGCTAGACCTATTAGAGGAGAACACATGCCCACTACCAACACAACAGACTTTGATGGATCACACCATCTTTATGGCAAAAAGTCAAGTGACTTGCCAGACCCTGATTCTAATTCTACTGACTTTGTCTCTTGTTCTGACAGTGACAAGTCCACTGACCAAGGGTCTACTACCTCTACCAGTTGTGATTCAAGTGAAAAGTCAGACCTTCCCAAGACCTCACCCAAGCCTACACCCAAGACTCCCTACAAGTCTATTAGAGTTGCTGCTGAGGAATCACATTCCAAGACAGTTTCCTCTGAAGACTTGTCATTTAATTCTTTGCAAAACAATGTTTTTAATTCTGTCAAAAACAATTCTGTTAATGTTAGTGGTTTGAATAATTTTGCATGTAATGGAACATCTTTCACTTTTAATAAATCTTCTAAAAAGAAGAAATGTTTTGTTTGTGGAAGTAAATTTCATTTGATTAAGGATTGTAATTTTCATGAGCAAAGAATGGGTGTATGTGCTGGTCAAAATAAACCTAGACCAATGTGGAAAAATGTTAATGATATACCACCATATGTTCCACAAGCAACTCATAAGACCAGTAATTCTGCTGATAGACATTTTCCATCTGCTTGGAGAAGATCTGTTGCTAGACCATATGTGAGACCAACTAGTTCATATTTTCAGAATGGTTATTGGCCTGGATTTATTGATCCAATGTATGTGGGTAGGGATATTGGGATACTGCTGTGAAGCCCTCAGCAGGTTGTTCTTGGACTAAAAAGGGACCCTATTTTCAAAGAAGGCCCAAGAACAATGGTGGATCTTATACATCTACATGGCCTAACTCTTATGATCCACAAGGCAGGCTCAAGTCAGTAATGACTTGAGTCTCCAAAGTGTACTTATATTTTGTATATATTTTTGATGTTGTTGTAGGATCATCCTCTGAAAAGTAAAGAAGTAGGCATAGTAGATAGTGGTTGTTCCAGGAGCATGTCAGGAAACATGGAGATGATGCATGATTTTGTACCCATTGAAGGAGGAGGCAATGTGACTTTTGGTGGAGGAGATGGTAGAATCACTGGGAAAGGAACCATCAGAATACCTAAGTTGGACTTTGAGAATGTGTATTATGTGAAGGAACTGCAACATTTCAACTTGTTCTCAGTATCACAAATTTGTGACACCAAGAACAAAGTATTCTTCTCTGAGGATGAATGTCTTGTGCTCTCTAAAGACTTCAAACTTCCAGAAGATACAACAATTCTGCTGAGAGTTCCCAGAAGCTACAATTTATACACATTCAATTTGAATGATGTCCAACCTGAAGGTGACCTGACATATTTGGTGGATAAAGCATCCCTGGAAGAGTCTACAAAATGGCATAGAAGGATGGCTCATGTGAATTTCAAGACCATTAACAAGCTTTCTAAACTTTGTCTAGTTCATGGGCTTCCTTCCAAAGTCTTCACCAATGAGCACAATTGTGTTGCCTGCAACAAAGGAAAGCAACACCGAGCCTCATATAAAGCCATTACAGCTGTGAGCACTATCTCAGAACCTCTTCAGTTGCTGCATATGGATCTCTTTGGTCCAACTCAAATCAGAAGTATTGATCATAAGTACTTCTGCCTGGTAATCACTGATGACTATAGCAGGTTTTGTTGGGTATTCTTTTTGAAAAGTAAAGATGAAACATCTCCAATTTTAAAAGAATTCATTACCCTTGTTGAAAACCAGCTAAACAAAAAGGTTAAAGGTATTAGGTATGATAATGGGACAGAGTTCAAAAATATTGTTTTAATAGACCTCTGTCAGTCTAAAGGGATAAAAAGGGACTATAGCAATCCAAGAACCCTACAGCAAAATGGGGTTGCTGAAAGAAAGAATATGACCTTAATAGAGGCAACAAGATCCATGCTTGCAGACTCTAAATTACCCACTATGTTCTGGAATGAAGCAGTAAGCACTGCTTGTTATGTTTTGAACAGGGTATCCATCACTAGACCTCATTTCAAGACACCTAATGAACTTCTCACTGGGAAAGTTCCTGATATTCATTATCTCAAACCTTTTGGATGTCAAGTGACCATTTTGAACACTAGTGATCCACTGGGAAAGTTTGATGAGAAAGCTGATGAGGGGTATATTGTGGGATATTCAGCTCATAGTAAGGCTTATAGGGTATATAATTTAAATGCTAAAAAGATTGAGGAGACCCTTAACCTGAGATACCTAGAAGACAAGCCAATGTTCAGGGTCAAGGTCATGCTTGGTATTTTGACCTGGATTACTTAACTGATTACTTGGGCTATACTAGATATGTTCCTAACCAATCTGCAGGTTCCCAAGAGTCTCCCACTCACACTGCAGGTACCCTGGATGATGACTCAGATAGTGAGTCTGAGCATGATGAACAAACAATTGTTGTACCTTCTTTTCCTCCTAACCATTTTGCAGGTGACAGCTCTAAAGAAACTTCTGATGAGATTGAAGATGAGTCACACTATGTAGAGGACCTTGCTAGACTCAAGAAGCAGGAGCATGCAGCCAATCAAGATGCTAAAAGGCTTGGTGTGGAGTCAACACAAGCAGTCAGTGGAAACCAGGATTCTGCTGACAGTTCTCCTGATAGTTCTCCTGTTTCTCCTAACATCATCAAATCTGCTGACAGTCCTACTGCATATATTCCCATGTCTACTAGTGTGTCCACAGACTTCGAAGAACCATATACACGATTTCCAAGTCCTTCAGACCTTGGTAATCACCAACCCAAAGCTGGCATCTTCACCTCATCTTCCTATGACAGTGATTTTGGACCAACTGTGAACAATCTTGACACCACAATTGATGTCAACCCCACTGCTACAAAAAGGATCAACATTGCTCATCCTCAATCCAATATTCTTGGTGACCCTCAAGCACCTGTTAGAACTAGAAGTACTGTGAAAAGTTCTAAGTATGGTTAAGTTGCTTTTCTTTCCTATGTCTCAAATCAGCAAAGGGACAATCACACAGACTTTAAGCATTGTCTGTTTGCTTGTTTTCTTTCTCAATTGGAACCAACCAGTATTATTCAAGCTCTTGAAGACTCAAGCTGGATTGAAGCAATGCAAGATGAGATGCAACAATTCAAGAATCAGCAGGTTTGGATACTGGTACCACTACCTGATGGGAAGATTGCAATTGGGACGAAATGGATTTTGAAGAATAAAAGAGATGCAAGGGGTATTGTGGTCAAAAACAAAGCAAGATTGGTGGCTCAGGGGTTCAGACAAGAGGAAGGAATTGATTATTATGAAGTTTTTGCACCTGTAGCTAGAGTTGAGGCCATTAGAATCTTCTTGGCCTATGCATCTTATATGGGTTTCATGGTATATCAGATGGATGTGAAAGGTGCTTTTCTGTATGGTGAAATTGAAGAGGAGGCATATGTCACTCAACCCAAAGGTTTTGAAGACCCAGATAATCCAAAGCATGTTTACAAGGTTGTAAAAGCTCTCTATGGACTACATCAGGCACCAAGAGCTTGGTATGCTAGGCTTTCTGCATTTCTGCTGAAGCATGGTTACAGAAGAGGTGCCATTGACAAAACACTCTTCATAAAGAAGAATTCCAGAGACATCATTCTTGTGCAAGTTTATGTGGATGACATTATCTTTGGCTCCACTAAAGAAGTTTGGTGCAGGGAGTTTGAGGAATTGATGAAGGGAGAGTTTCAGATGAGTGCTATGGGGGAGCTTACTTTCTTTTTGGGTCTCCAAGTTAAGCAGAAACCTGATGGTATATTTATCAGTCAGGATAAATATGTGAGAGACATTTTGAAGAAGTTTGATATGGAAAATGTCAGAACTGCCATGTTAGTGCAAATATTACGATATTTAAACTAAACGGTTTCTTCTGTTTTAATAATGACAAACATGTAACTTGTAATACATAACGTAAAATGTGCAAGTTACTTGTAAACACAAAACATCAATGCATACTTACATCAACACCTCCCGACGTCTCAAGTATGCTTCAACGAAGTCATAGATTTCCATCCCGACATAAATCACTCAAGGTATGGACAAACAAATCTACTACTTGACAAATGATCAAAGGATTTTATTTTTCTAAACTTCACATTTTTAATGTGACAAAACATTTTTTCAAAAATATATTTCACAAATTATTTTTGAATTAAAAAGAAATGTTTTATTTTGAAAAATATGTTTGAAAATCCCAACAGCCAAATTTCCCCCCAAAACAGCTCCTAACTTCCCCAAATAAACCTTCCCCACTAAAGACAAAAAAGGGAGCGTCCACGGCACCTTTAAGTATGGACGGCTCCACTAAATTTAGTGGAGCCGTCGGGTATTTAGTGGAGCCGTGGGTCTGTAATGGTCAGATTTTCCCTTGCCTATAAATAGTGGACCATTCCACACTTCCAACTTGATTTTTCCAGTCCTTTTTCTCTGGTCTAATCCCTCCTCACTTAGAAAACTTTCTTTGATCATTTGGAGAGTCTTAGGTTGTTTAAGAGTGATCCAATCATCCACTCAAGTGATCCTCTTCATTCCTCTTGATTAGCAAGAGAATAACACAAAGTATCCAAGTAGATACAAAGTGTTCTCATCCCTCTTGATTAGCAAGAGAAGAACACAAAGTATCCAAGTAGATACAAAGTGTTATCATTCCTCTTCATTTGCAAGAGAAGAACTCAAGGTATCCAAGAAGATACAAGAGTTATAGTTGTTAGGTCTTGTAACATTTGTTACACTCTTGATTGTATCATAGCATACATCAAGATCATTTTACCTTTGTGAGAGAGAGTGAGTCAAGATCAAGTGTGATCTTGTAGAGATAGTGAAGATCTCTTGAAGCCATTGGGCTTGTGTGATTGATCATGTGGATCAAGGGTAGATCGGGTAGATCGTGGTAGATTGGTGCTAGCTAAGATTAGCACTCGACATCTAGCTTAGTGTCGGAAATAGGATAAGCGACGTGTACGGTGTAGATCGGGTAGATCGTGGTAGATTGGTGCTAGCTAAGATTAGCACTCGACATCTAGCTTAGTGTCGGAAAACAAGTTAAGCGACGTGTACGGTTTTCTCCGCCTAAAGGGAGTTTGTTGATTAGTGAAGTAACTCTCGAGTTGGGTACTCGGGGAGTGGAGTAGGGCGAAGAGGAGCTTCGTGACCGAACCACTATAAATCATCATGTCCGGTTTGCGCCTTCTTACTTATCTCTTTACTTTCATTTTATTCTTTATCGCTTTATATTAATATTTGCATTGCGTTTATGCTTGTGTGGCTAGTTGCTTATGTTATGTTGATTATGTATGTATCATGGTTGATTGTGCTTGTGTTGTAGTTTAATTTATTCATCCCTAGATGATATGTGATCATTGTTGACACTTTTCATATTACGTCACACTTGATTGGGTGTTTGATACAAAAGTTTTAAGTTTTTAAATAGAAACGTATTCACCCCCCTCTACGGTTTCCACAATTGGTACCAGAGCCACGTCGCTCAAATTTTTAAAACAAATGGTTTTTAAAATTAAGTATGATCCGTGTATCAAATTACCCATGAAGGTGATAAAAACATGAAAAGTATTTAGTTACTTAATACTTACAAGTTTTTTTGTTAAGTATATGTTGTCATACTAGCTTGAAGGTTTTCTTAAATTGATAAAAGTTGGTTCTGTTCAAAAACTGATGTCAGACGTACGGCACCATTAAATATAACGGACGGCTCCATTAAATATGGACGGTACCGCTAAATTTAACGGTACCTTCGTCTGTTTTTCAGAATTCGGTAATTTTCAAAAATTCGTATAAAATCAACCGTAAGTCCGTAGGAGTCGTGCCACCTATCGTTTTAAACGTAATTGAGTCTACTTTCACTTAAAAGTATTTTTAGAAAGTGATTGTAAATTAAAATTTACGAGAGTCTTTAATTCGTAACAGAGAGTCTTTTCCGGTCATGCCGATTTCACAAATTTTTGTCAAATCACAAAGTGAACATCACACGTTGATGCATTCATCATTTCAAGGTGTTGAACTTGATCAAATTTTTAAATGGGGTGGAAAATAATTCATTTTCAAATAAATTCAAGCTAAGTGTACATTGTTATACTTAATACACAAAATGACGATAAGTATCTTTGTGTGTTATGCTAAATGACTATTTGCTTTTCTTTGTGTCTTAGTATTGTTAGTTAATACTTTTGTATGCTTATTGTTATCTTTAGTTGAGCTAATTTTATCCTTAAGCAGAAGTTCCTTTCATGCCTTGTTGCTATGTGTCGAATGTTAGTTTTTCGGCTTATGTGCAATAGGACTTAGGCTAAACTTCTTGCACTAAGTTGCGTAATTGATTTTGCATTGCATATAGGCATAGACCATTTTTCTTGCATTTGTTGCAAGCTTTTAAAATGGATTAGTAACCTTCTTAGGAATAGAAACTAAGTTGGTAGATCATGTGTGTCGAAAGATATTGTCTTACACAATTATTTTTTCAAAGGTTTAAGTGTAAAAAGTATATCACCCCAAAATACTTAACACTTTCATAAAATCCGTAACATGATCTTTAAGACATTACATCATTTTGTCTTGTTGACCATGGGTTGTCTAAAACAAGATAAAAGGTCATTTTAATACATCAATACTTAAGTAAAGGAAAATGTATTAAACTTGCATTGATCTAACATACATACAAAATGTTTTAAACATTTAGTATTTTACGTATGTTGTATAAAAATAGTTAAGATAATTATTTTTATACCAATGAGGTGTCGAAAAACTAAGAATATTATACTTAATAATATAAATAGTTTTTCTCAAATAAAAATAAATGACAATATCAAAGTAGTAACTTAATATGTCATTAACCTCACACATACAACTAGTGTTAGAATAAATGAAACACACTCCTTAAATTTTTTTTAAAAGGAGTGATCGTGAGGGTCAAGAAAGATTTCGAGTTCATATCAATTCATTATTCAAATTATGATTGATATCATCATCGAATCTAATTGACAAGTTTTCGAGTGTGGACATAAAATTGGAGTCACTATCTGTCTAGCTTCAAGATAACATCATGACATGATGAAACATATTATCTTGAATCTACATACTCAATCACACTCGATTGATATGAAAATAATGACGTCCTCTCAAGACGAAAACAATATGCATCGGATCATAACTCACACTTGTGTTGAAGATGCTATATTGAGTCTTGTTGTCCAATAGTTGTGTTCCAAACGTTAAATTAATATGCTTAAAAGATGCATAAAATACACAACTAAGTAGGATTGACAACTTGGATGTTTCATCCGAAATATACAAGTAATTTACATTGCAATGCAATTAGTAAATGTGTCATTTCCGAAATACCAAACATGAGCAAACAAACAACATATGTAAACTTTGCTCATGAACGACTCAACACTCAAAGTCACATGTCTAGTAAAAGTGTCACACATAATATGTTATTAACTATTATGTAAGTCATCAATCTTTGAGAATATCACATGTATTTCTCTTATCAAAAGATTGACAAAGGATAACTTATATCCTATGCATCTTATTTTCTTTGTGACATGAATGGTTATGTTACAAGAGAATACATTGCATCATGTTAACAAATATAGGATATTAGAGTTGAATAATAACCTAATACAACATATGTCATTGCATAAACAAGTAAAATTGGTCATACACTAAAATACTTGTTTCACAAAGCATTCTTAAGAGTGATATGTTTCCTCTTAGAAAAGCATACTTGTTGAAATAAACAGTATGTCTCATTTCAAATAAAATGCTCACAAGATCTATTGAGGTAAGTAACCTTTACTAGATTCTCACTCAAGATATGCAAAAGAGCATTCTTGAAACACACACGATGTAGTAGGTTCTACATTGTATCACATTAGAGTGTCTCTTAGTTCTAGGAAACCAAATCATGTTAAAATAACATGTAACAACTCAACAAACAAAGATGTTGTCCAAGAGATCATAAAATACACCACCTCCATCAAACAACCTTTAAATCTCAAATACGAAATTAAAAATATTTCGCTTGCCTTTGTTAGGAGTTGTGTAAGACATATCATTTTCTTAACCAACTTTCAAAGTATGGTTAATTGAGTCATATTAGGTCATGTATAAGCAAAACAAGATAACATCACCCTTGCTATACTTCGATAGGCAAATATAGGAATTTGAATTCTTCTAACATGAGAATGACTACTGGAGAACCTATCGCACTAGAAATTCAATTTGACCTAACGGTTGGATTGCTTCCAGGAGAGAAGTTGGGTTCGTGTATAACCCGTAAAAATGGTCGTGTTTAGCCTTAATTGAGCACCACTAGTGATAGTCTCATACTCATTCTCTAACTTGAAAAATTTTCATTCCTACATTTGACTAGAGATAGTTTGCATCGTTGAACTATATCTCCCATTAGGATGTCATCTTGAACAAGTAGTAATTAGGATCTGCCTTAGCAAACCTAGATTGCTTGCATCCCACATACATGTTTCAAAATGATAACATGTTCTCATAAGACATGATTAAATGTCTTCATGATCTTAAATGCTAAATGATTATCATGTTTTGCATGATGTTTGCATTTATTCCTTATGTGCATTTTACTTGATTTACTTGTAAAGTTTACACCTACACTATGTTATTTTGACACATTAGGAATTAGGTATGCCCATCACTATGAACCCTTAGAAGTCATAGAGCCATACACTAGTGTCAAAACCCATAAGTCAAAGTAGTCGCGAAGTTACCCTAATTCCCCAGTCATCACTCTGCCTTCTTCCAAGTAATACACCTTTTTGTCATCGGAAGGTTAGGAACAAACCTAGTAGAACTCGGAGTAGGGTTGACAACTTAAATATTTCATCCGAACTATTCAAGTAAGTTTAACTTGCGATCGCAATTGTTAAATGTCATATCCGAAACATCATACTCAAGCCTTTTAACAACATATGTTAAAACGCTCATCCAAAGGACTCACGAGTTACTATATAAGTAATTAGTAGTTCCTTTCATCCTCGTGTGAATATACACGTCTTAAGATCCCAAACCCTGCTGCAAATCAGCACCATAGGCCTAGCTTTACATCTTTCAAAACCCCATGAAACACTCACGTGCGAAGCACATAGAAACCCTTAAATCAACCAAACCTCTCAACCGAGAATCCCCTTACCATCTCCGTCTAGGTCTAGGAATGATGGAACATTTTCCATAAAACTTATGACTATTTAAATATTTCACTGGAAATATTAAAGTCATCTCTCGTACCCCTCTTATGATTACTTAAATATTTCACTGGAAATATCAAGTCATTCCCTCGATCTCGTCCCATGACTGTTAGATATTTCACTGGAAATGTCAAGTCATATCCTGTGTCTCGTCTGATGACTTTTTAAATATTTCACTGGAAATATTAAGTCATCTTTCACATCGCTCTAATGACTACCTATGTATTTCCTCGGAAATATAAAAGTCATTTCTTCTCGTCCAGTACCGGTCAAAGAATTTATTTGGTATAAATTCTCTCCCCGTGTCAAAAAGTCTCACTAAATCAGCGAGAGTTATTCGTAAAGTCCTCTTAAATTCCAATGACAACTTAAATATTTCATCCGAAATATTTAAAGTGTATTTAATTTGCGAAATGCAATTAAATTTCATCTCTCGTTCTCGATCAACGTTCATCGAATCCCGTTGGATTCATTCATAAAAGAATTTATTCGGTATAAATTCTTTTAATCTAAAGTCCAGAAAAATCACAACATATGTGAAATTTCTTTGTCAAAAATCTTGCTTTCAACTCTCACTAACACCATCAAAACCCACTCGATCTAGTCTTGAACCTAAAACCGTCTCCTATCAGAATAGATTATATCTATCATCTGATTCCTTAGCCTTTTCCGTCACACTTCCGCATGGTACTAAACACTACCAATGCTTCCGCATCCCACTCACCTTCCACACACCTCAAGCGAAGAACCGCTAGGATAAGTTGAGATAACCCCACTAGAACCTTGTCACCAACCTCACTACTCTGAAGATTTTATCTTCTTAACCCTTAGGATATCTCCTAGTAATCGCATGCCTCATCATTCTATGAATATTCACAATGATTGAGAAGAGCTACGTGACTTCAAAGGTGAAGTTTATCGTATGCTATCCACCACTTGTCATGACGTTACTAAGCTCATGATGCGTGGTTTTGTAACCTTACAACAGGTTTTACCTCTCGAGGGATCTCAAGAGGCTTACAACCCCACCAGGCAGTGTACCTGACCGATGTAGTATAGTGTAGTGGTAAGTACGGGGGATTGATCGTTCTCCACAGGGAATAGTGTTCGTTAGGTGTGAAAGACTACTCTAATTAGGTCTAAGGGTTGATGAAGATTCTTTTTATGTTTTTTATAGTTTTTATGAAAGCAAGTAAAATCTCGGGTTTGAAAGAGTGGGCGGAATTAGTTGCTAGTCAACTAACCCAAATTACTACAAATGCAATAAAATAAAATAACTGAAAATAAAATGTTGGTGAGAAACTTATGTGTAGAGAAATGTGTTTACTTAGATTTCCTTACTCCCTAACTATCTTTCACCGGTTAATTAGTGTGTATTAGTCGCGTGGATGACGGGTGTATTCCTTAATACCATTCGTGGGGTGGCGTACTTACTTCCCCAACTCTACAAGCTCCTACTTCACTCCTATGTCGAGCCGGCTAGGAAGCTCCTAACATGGGATCACTAGAATTCGCTTGTGCATTAAATACAACCATAAAAACCTTTAGTACGCGTTTGGTTCATGTTTCTTAAGACGTTCAAGCAAGTTACCGAATAGGAAGTTAGCCAGTTTTCTTAAGCCTAACATAGATAAACAATCATCCAATACAACTAATAACACACTAACAACCAATAATCAATAGCTAGGTTTCATTAGATCTAAGCAAACACAAGATAAAATTAGCCTAACATGTTAAACAAAAGACAAGAATAAGATAGAATCAAACAACACATAGACATATTGAATGATTAATTGATAACTTATCTTTCAATGAAACATGGAAGATCTCAAGGCAAAAAAACCCTGAAAAAGTAGCTAAAATCGTCTTAGGGTTTTCTCCCAAAATTCCACACACTAAGCTCTCCCTAATGACAAAAAATTAGAAAACTATATATAGATTTTTGGATCTGACGGCGTCACCTTATGGATTGTGACGCCGTCACCTCGCCGCTTTTAGGGTTCCCGGATGACCTTCTTGACGCCGTCCCTCTTTAGCTCTTCAAAAATCCATTCTGGCTTATCAAGGCTTGACGCCGTCGAACCATGAACGTGACGCCGTCCCCTTATGATTTAAGCCATGACGCCCTTGATCAAGTTAAAGCGTGACGCCGTCAGAATTCACATGCTATTTTCACTGGCCCGTCATGAGTAAGTTTCACGTTCAACTTTTCTTGCCAATGCATGTCGCCGTCTAGAGTTAAATGTGACGCCGTCAAAGGTGACTTTCAGCCGATTCTTGAGACTTTGCCGTTTTCTTCACTTTTATGCTCCAAAAACGTCCAAAATGCCTCCTTTTCCAGATTTCTCCTCAAAAGTACCTAAAATGACAAAAGGAACGATTTAGGGCGATATTTGATCAAATAAATACGATTTAAGGCTTAAATGACCCCTTAAAAGCGGTACACTTTTCGCTTCATCAAATACCCTTACACTTGAGATTTGCTTGTCCTCAAGCAAATGCGCTTTTATTCTAATCAAAATACAAGTTAGGGGTCATTTAATGCTAACATAAAAGTAATTACAACAAATATTCGTTCCACTTCAATCATAATAAGCACGGAGATTATAAACTAGCACCTCACAAGTAGTGTTTAGATACTCACATCTCTCAAGTGTCATCAAAATAAATCTCATAAATGAAAACGGATAATATCTCTCACTACCTGTCATAGCAAATAGATTACCATAGGCTTGGGAAAGGATCGAAAACCTCCTCCACTAGGCGTAAGCACCAAAGATAAACTATCAAAGAGGGCTTTCAAATGGGTTATAATGTTAGGTGTAGGGAAAAGGAAAACACGGTTTTGTTGGATAAAGGATATTTTACTGGTGGCTAGTTAAAAATCTTGATCAATTACATGTACTATACAATGTTGCTAAGCCAAGACTAGACTCGATCTTAAGCTAGAAACGAAATAACAAAATAACAAAAATATAAAACAAAAATAAAATGAAACGGGATGGTAGTCCGTATGTTTTTTCTATTTTTCATTTTCTCATTTTTTTGTGTTTTTCTTGATTTTTTTTTTTTTTTTTTTTTTTTTTTGCATACACTTTTACCCTACCATCCAAAATAATACATCATAGGGGCATTGCATCCCCCTTACACTTGAGCTTTTACATAACTTTACAAATACTAATCTAATGACTCGAATTAAGATAATTGAAAAACTTGGAGTACTTTTAAAACATTTAGCACATATGGGGGTAATAAATGATGTTCTTCCCCATTACTCCATTACACTAGTACTTTACCCATGAGTCCCAATCGTCCCAAAACAATATGTACAAGGATATGACTCGACTTAGCAACCATGTAATCAATTAGATAATTAACTTGGGTTTAAACAAATGTTGTCACAATAATGCACTAAAGATGAGTGCATACAAGGTAGGCTAAGGCGATTTGGGTGTACATTTTAGTGGGGTGTAACAAATTCTTCCTTTAAGTAAAATGCTTAAAGGTCGAAACGAAAAGATAGGCTCTGAGGGGTGTACTAGGGGTATCGTGTACTAAAAATGAGTACAACGCAAAAGGGGTGTGGGAGAATTACTTGACCAATGTAGCCAACGTAATTATAACAAAAACACAGGTGTAAAACAATGGGTTAATCCTAATGCCTCTTATCATGTAGTAAATCTAACTACACGAATGTAGTCTCACTTGTGGCCTTGGAATGGTCCTAACGCAAGTTCTAGAATCTAAGTGCTACCGGTACACACATCATAGCATAAATGCTTTTCCTACCAATTCTAGGGGCGAACCTCACATATTTGGGGTGGAAATTTTTTTTAGTGGTACGGCTTTTGTGCTAGTCATATAACTCCTATCCGTGAGACGCTCATTAAGATCAAAGTTTCACTCCTAAATGTTGTAAAAAATTTTAAATTTGGCACTAAAATTACCTTAACAAGTATTTCTCTCAATTTTATTACACATCTACTATTAAACAAACAAAAATCAAGCGCAATGGCATTCTCTAAAATCGTACTTTTACCCCCCCTTACACTTAAGATGAACATTGTCCCCAATGTTCAAGTAACAAGATGTAAAAGCATAAAAGTAAAAGAATGAAATCAAATACTCCCCTGATTCGCTCGGTGGATAATGAAATTACACGGTTAGATCTTCCTCCAAAGAGAATGTTGAAGCTCCATGACTAATGCATCGCCATAAGCTTGATTCCATAAACATCTCCTTGTCCAAAATAACCTGTTAAGCCTGAGAAAACAAACACGAAAACCTGCATAACATCGGCGGGAAAAATCTATATATAAGGATATAATGCTTGTGGAATGATAATTTTGCAGATTCCTGGAGATTATAAGTTGGAGATTTTAATAAAAACTTTTTATGAAAACAAACTTTCAAAAATTTCTGGAAATTAAATCTGACGCCGTCAGGTTATAACCCCTGACGCGGTCAGAAATGACCTGACAAAAATTTTCATTTTAAGTTTCCGGAAAATTTCTGGAAAAACCTTTACCTTACTTCCTGGAAATCCTGCAAAACATCATTATGACTCGATACAAGCATTTGACTCAGACACACACTAATATGTATGCTAATTTATTATTATTACGATTCATGTTCATATGTGTTCTAATAAACCAATTTAGATTTCCCTTACACTTATCTTTTGCAAAATACCTTTATATGTAGTTAAGACGAAGTTAAAAACAAAATAAAGCATTTTCACAATTTAGTTTTGAACATGAATCAAGAATAATAAAACTTAAACATACATACGGAAACAAATAAAACAAACAAACAATTAAATAAACACACAAAGCAAATAAAACAAATAAAGCTTGGGTTGCCTCCCAAGAAGCGCTTTTCTTTATTAACGAGTCTTGTAGCTAGACTCAAAGTCACGCTACCCTATGTAAGTAAGCTCGTCATCGAGGACGTCTTTAGGGTTAAGCTTGGATTGAAGTTTCCTATTGGTCCGCTTAGTACGATATGTCTTTTCAAACTTCTCTCCATCCGGGTCATACAATGTCATCTTGATATGCCATGACCCGTCTCCATCCTTGGGTGGTTTATCCCAATTCCACTTATGATAATCTTCCTCACAAATCCACTTATTCATTCCTAGGTTAATTGGCAAAACTCCTAGGAAATCAATCATCTTTCTAAAAACTAGAGAGTCTTCAAATGGATCCAATTCGGTGTCCCTAGCCAAGAGTTGTTCTACCGTATGTGTTCGGTTAACAAAGTTCTCTTCTAGGTAAAATGGGCGTTGGGGTCCTATGAAGCCTTTATCTATCCAAGGTCCATATCTAGATGGTCTCCTATTTAATTCTAACCAATGGGGTGTCGGTTCCTCACTAGTATCATAGGCGTGTTTCTTAACATCATAGACTGACCAAGTATCTCCTTCTCCTACCGCTATCTTGGATTCATTACAATCAATCATAGCACTAGCGGTCGCCAAAAATCCTCTACCTATCAACAAGGGGCATGTAGGGTCGCTAACCATATCAAGGACGTGGAAATCGGCTAAAATGGTTAGTTTTCCAATGTGCACTAACACGTCCTTAACTACTCCAACCGGGTAAGCAACACTTCCATCCGCTAAGCCTATTATCACCTCGGTTTCTTCAAGTTTTCCAAGTTTTAGAGAGGTGTAGAGAGGTAACGGAAGTAGGTTAAGGCTTGATCCAAGATCGGCTAATGTGTCATAAGCCTCCGAATTACCGATCTTGCAAGGTAGAACAAATAAGCCCGGATCATCTAATTTCTTAGGTAGCTTGTTTTGAACAAAGGCGGTCCCTTTTTCGCCTAACTTGAGCTTCTTCTCATCCAACTCATCAACAACCGGACTTTCAAGGTGGAGCTCCTTGAATTCTTCGTCAAGGTTTTGAGTAGGAGGTGTTTCAACTATGTTGTTGACCAATTTGGATGTCATAACTTCTTGGTCATTTGGAACGACTTGGGTTTGTTTGAAACACGTGCTCATGGAATTGACCGAATAATATTGTGGACAAGAACTAGGGGACGAAACCGATGAAATAGCGTTGACGTTTAGTTTCGGGTTCTTGACCGTGTTGCTAGGGAGTGCTCCCATTTCTCGGTCATTGAGGGCTTTCAACAAGGTGTCAATCTTATCGGTCATCTCGCTTTGTCTTTGTTTGAAATCGGCTTCAAACTTGGCTAAACGAGCTTCTTGAGATGCCATAAATTGAGACATCAATCCTTCAAAGTTATTGGTACCACCATTGCCGGAAGGATTGTTGTTGAAAGTACGGTTTGAGTTGGAACCGCTTGATTGGAAACGATTAGGTGGGTTGGAAGAATTGGGTTGTTGTGCGTTTTGGTTTTGTTTCCACCTAAGGTTCGGGTGATTTTTCCATGAGGGGTTGTATGAATCACCGTAATGGTTTGGCTCGGGTTTGAAAGTGTACCACTTGTCTCCCGCTCCGTCGGTACGCGAGGATGCGTAGTCCACAAAAGCTTGTTCGGGGAGTTCCATGCAATCACGAGTGTCGTGGGGACCACTACATAATTCACATGAAGAAGTGATTTTGTTCACTTGGTTTGAAGGTTTAGGAGCCTCGTAGGATTTCATGAGAAACTTGACTTGGTCTTCAAGTTCTATGATCCTACGGTCGGAAGTGCTTGAATTGTTCGAAGGCAAAGATATTGCCTTGACCGTTTTATTCAAATCACGGGGATCATTCCAACTTTCGTTGTCATAAAGAGCAAGATCCTCTAGGAGAGCCCATGATTTTTCCGCACTTAGATCACGTAGCTTGCCACCGGCCGATTGGTCAATGGTTCGCCTCGTGGAGAGATTGATATGGTCATAGAAGATTTGGACTTGGAGCCAAAGTTCTATGCCATGGTGAGGGACTTTTTGGAGTAAGTCCTTGAATCGAGTCCATGCCTCGTAGAGAGTTTCGCCTTGACGTTGTTGGAACATCAAGATATCATTCCTTAGCTTGGTAGTTCTTCCCGGTGGGAAAAACTGAGCAAGGAAACGAGTGGTGAGATCATCCCAAGAGGTGATGGATCCTGCGGGTTGACGTTCTAGCCACTGACTAGCTTGGTCCCGCAAAGAGAATTGGAAGAGACGCAATCGGGTCGTCTCTCGAGTGGCAACATCAAGGTCTATAGAATCAACGATTTTAAGAAAGTCCTTGAGATGTTGATTAGGATCTTCAGAACGAAGTCCATGGAATGCGCATCCGCTTTGCACCAACCGGATGGTGTCGGATCGCAAGGGTGTGATATTGGCTCCTTGAGTGAGCTCAATGGTGTTTCGATAGCCATGGTGGCTAGGACGGGAATACTCTCCTAAAGTACGGGCTCTAGGAGGTGGTGGTGGTTGTTGTGGTGGTGGGTTGTGGTGGTTAAGGATATTGCCATCTTCCATGATGTCGGACGGTAATGGTTACGAACAAAGACACGAAGAAAATAGATAGACTAAAGAAAACCTAGAAAAATAAAACAAAAATCTCACTAGAAAGGAATCTAGTGAGTAGACCTAATAGAAATAAAAATTCAACCTAAACAATAACTATTCCCCGGCAGCGGCGCCAAAAACTTGATGCGTGGTTTTGTAACCTTACAACAGGTTTTACCTCTCGAGGGATCTCAAGAGGCTTACAACCCCACCAGGCAGTGTACCTGACCGATGTAGTATAGTGTAGTGGTAAGTACGGGGGATTGATCGTTCTCCACAGGGAATAGTGTTCGTTAGGTGTGAAAGACTACTCTAATTAGGTCTAAGGGTTGATGAAGATTCTTTTTATGTTTTTTATAGTTTTTATGAAAGCAAGTAAAATCTCGGGTTTGAAAGAGTGGGCGGAATTAGTTGCTAGTCAACTAACCCAAATTACTACAAATGCAATAAAATAAAATAACTGAAAATAAAATGTTGGTGAGAAACTTATGTGTAGAGAAATGTGTTTACTTAGATTTCCTTACTCCCTAACTATCTTTCACCGGTTAATTAGTGTGTATTAGTCGCGTGGATGACGGGTGTATTCCTTAATACCATTCGTGGGGTGGCGTACTTACTTCCCCAACTCTACAAGCTCCTACTTCACTCCTATGTCGAGCCGGCTAGGAAGCTCCTAACATGGGATCACTAGAATTCGCTTGTACATTAAATACAACCATAAAAACCTTTAGTACGCGTTTGGTTCATGTTTCTTAAGACGTTCAAGCAAGTTACCGAATAGGAAGTTAGCCAGTTTTCTTAAGCCTAACATAGATAAACAATCATCCAATACAACTAATAACACACTAACAACCAATAATCAATAGCTAGGTTTCATTAGATCTAAGCAAACACAAGATAAAATTAGCCTAACATGTTAAACAAAAGACAAGAATAAGATAGAATCAAACAACACATAGACATATTGAATGATTAATTGATAACTTATCTTTCAATGAAACATGGAAGATCTCAAGGCAAAAAAGCCCTGAAAAAGTAGCTAAAATCGTCTTAGGGTTTTCTCCCAAAATTCCACACACTAAGCTCTCCCTAATGACAAAAAATTAGAAAACTATATATAGATTTTTGGATCTGACGGCGTCACCTTATGGATTGTGACGCCGTCACCTCGCCGCTTTTAGGGTTCCCGGATGACCTTCTTGACGCCGTCCCTCTTTAGCTCTTCAAAAATCCATTCTGGCTTATCAAGGCTTGACGCCGTCGAACCATGAACGTGACGCCGTCCCCTTATGATTTAAGCCGTGACGCCCTTGATCAAGTTAAAGCGTGACGCCGTCAGAATTCACATGCTATTTTCACTGGCCCGTCATGAGTAAATTTCACGTTCAACTTTTCTTGCCAATGCATGACGCCGTCTAGAGTTAAATGTGACGCCGTCAAAGGTGACTTTCAGCCGATTCTTGAGACTTTGCCGTTTTCTTCACTTTTATGCTCCAAAAACGTCCAAAATGCCTCCTTTTCCAGATTTCTCCTCAAAAGTACCTAAAATGACAAAAGGAACGATTTAGGGCGATATTTGATCAAATAAATACGATTTAAGGCTTAAATGACCCCTTAAAAGCGGTACACTTTTCGCTTCATCAGCTCATCACTTTCGTCAACGTTTGTTTTCCTCTTTATCTTTTACATCTTGTCCGGATGGTCATAGATTGAGGGGGAGCGAAAACACACTCTTATAGTCTTTCACCAAACACTCTCAAGAACACATAAATGTGGTTCTTATTCCCTAGGAAACTTCCATTTAGCTGCCCAGAACTAGGCTGCACAGGAAAATTCGTGACTTCCAGGTCACGGTACCGTTAAATAGGCCATGGTACCGTTAAATTTAACGGTACCGTGTGGTATTTAGTGGTACCGTGCCTATGTTTGACGAATTTTCACTGTTTCCTTTAGATCCCTGCATCCCTAACCTCAAACCTGCAAAATTTTGCAAACTCACATACACCCTAGGATTCCCTCACTACACCATAGGACTCTATCACCAACTTTAGTTCGAATCCCATAACTCTTGCCTATATAAGGCCTCACTATTGCAAGCTTATCTTGCATCTCATCTTCAAACCTCACATTAACATCTTTCATCATCACACTCAACCCTTATAGCTACACTTCACTCTTGACAGTGATAGTTAGTCTAAGAACCTTAACCCATAGATCATCACAATCAAACCTTACAACCTTCAACTCATCGATCATCACACTCAAACCTTACAACCTTCAACCCTCATATCAATCCCACTCAAACCTTTTAGCTACACTTCACTCTTGACAGTGATAGTTAGTCTAAGTACCTTCAACCCATAGATCATCATACTCAAACCTTATAACCTTCAACTCATTACACTCAAACCTTACAACTACTCCTCACTTTGGATAAGTGACAGTTAGCTCAACAACCTTCAATCCTCACAAACACACGAAACCCTTCATGCACCAAATTATCCCTAACACACAACTAGGATCATCCAACCTAGAAACCTAGAACTTCATTACCTTAACCCCGTTGGAGATATCCACCAACAATCTTGGTAGGATCACATGCACCTTTTCCTTTTCCCTTTTGAAATATATCATGCATCTCATTGTCAGTGCAAACGATATATTAGCCTAAACCATCCTTTCCCACCTTTCCTCAAATGGCAGAACCAACATCTCCAACCACATCATCATCATCCTCCACCTTTAGGATTCCTACACCCTTACCTCCACCAAGTCCACCACAACCTTTAGCTATCACACTAACCCTATCACCATCAAACCTCTTTGGACTTGGCACCAACACATCATCCTTATCACAATCACCATCACCACAACCACTAATGGGTCATCCCATTATTTATCCCCTACAACCACATAACCCAAGTTGTCCTTGTTGTCACCACAACCAACACTCTCCCACCTTATGGAATCATTTAGGTATAACCTCTATCGAGTCTACTTTATGGCACGTCTTGTCATAATAGTAATCATTTAGAGTATGTCTTATCAACAAACTATCCTTAACATCAATCATCTTAGGTAGTTGATTATGTTGTTCAAAAGGTTTGTTAGAACTTTCCTTCCCAATGACAACTTGGAATAAGTCATTTAGTGCGTTAGTCAATGAACGAATCTCGTTCTTGATTAGTGTGATTGAGTGAATAGTTACACCTTAGGTTTTCGTTCGGGTTGTGACACTTACGTGTTAACATAGTTTAACCCATGCATGTCTTGCTATTTGTATTCTATCCCTATAATGGTGCTCCTATACTGTTATATATTATGCTGCACGAAGCTAACCCTTGATGTAGGAAAAGCCTTTGTAAGAATTTGATCCATGGATCCGCTAGATACTAAGGTAAATAAACAAGGGGATTAAGTCACCATAGGGGAGCATTGAGCTAGGGGGAGCTCGGGAGTATTTGAATACATAGCATGGAGTCGTCTTCACAAGTGTTGATAGAAGGCTTCACTGGGATGATGCAAACTCGCCTTTCTGGAGAAAGGAATGTAGTTCAATAAGGGGGAGTAGGAAGTAAATCCAAGGAAGCGCTCGAGGCAACTACCTTTTTGATTCGACAAAAGGGGGAGAAGGAAGTGTAAACAGGTAACTTTTACATTTTACTATGTCTTACGGTTTACATATTTGTCATCATCAAAAAGGGGGAGATTGTTAGTGCAAATATTACGATATTTAAACTAAACGGTTTCTTCGGTTTTAATAATGACAAACATGTAACTTGTAATACATAACGTAAAATGTGCAAGTTACTTGTAAACACAAATCATCAATGCATACTTACATCAACACCTCCCGACGTCTCAAGTATGCTTCAACGAAGTCATAGATTTCCATCCCGACATAAATCACTCAAGGTATGGAAAAACAAATCTACTACTTGACAAATGATCAAAGGATTTTATTTTTCTAAACTTCACATTTTTAATGTGACAAAACATTTTTTCAAAAATATATTTCACAAATTATTTTTGAATTAAAAAGAAATGTTTTATTTTGAAAAATATGTTTGAAAATCCCAACAACCAAATTTCCCCCCAAAACAGCTCCTAACTTCCCCAAATAAACCTTCCCCACTAAAGACAAAAAAAGGGAGCGTCCACGGCACCTTTAAGTATGGACGGCTCCACTAAATTTAGTGGAGCCGTCGGGTATTTAGTGGAGCCGTGGGTCTGTAACGGTCAGATTTTCCCTTGCCTATAAATAGTGGACCATTCCACACTTCCAACTTGATTTTTCCAGTCCTTTTTCTCTGGTCTAATCCCTCCTCACTTAGAAAACTTTCTTTGATCATTTGGAGAGTCTTAGGTTATTTAAGAGTGATCCAATCATCCACTCAAGTGATCCTCTTCATTCCTCTTGATTAGCAAGAGAAGAACACAAAGTATCCAAGTAGATACAAAGTGTTGTCATCCCTCTTGATTAGCAAGAGAAGAACAAAAAATATCCAAGTAGATACAAAGTGTTATCATTCCTCTTCATTTGCAAGAGAAGAACTCAAGGTATCCAAGAAGATACAAGAGTTATAGTTGTTAGGTCTTGTAACATTTGTTACACTCTTGATTGTATCATAGCATACATCAAGATCATTTTACCTTTGTGAGAGAGAGTGAGTCAAGATCAAGTGTGATCTTGTAGAGATAGTGAAGATCTCTTGAAGCCATTGGGCTTGTGTGATTGATCATGTGGATCAAGGGTAGATCGGGTAGATCGTGGTAGATTGGTGCTAGCTAAGATTAGCACTCGACATCTAGCTTAGTGTCGGAAATAGGATAAGCGACGTGTACGGTGTAGATCGGGTAGATCGTGGTAGATTGGTGCTAGCTAAGATTAGCACTCGACATCTAGCTTAGTGTCGGAAAACAAGTTAAGCGACGTGTACGGTTTTCTCCGCCTAAAGGGAGTTTGTTGATTAGTGAAGTAACTCTCGAGTTGGGTACTCGGGGAGTGGAGTAGGGCGAAGAGGAGCTTCGTGACCGAACCACTATAAATCATCGTGTCCGGTTTGCGCCTTCTTACTTATCTCTTTACTTTCATTTTATTCTTTATCGCTTTATATTAATATTTGCATTGCGTTTATGCTTGTGTGGCTAGTTGCTTATGTTATGTTGATTATGTATGTATCATGGTTGATTGTGCTTGTGTTGTAGTTTAATTTATTCATCCCTAGATGATATGTGATCATTGTTGACACTTTTCATATTACGTCACACTTGATTGGGTGTTTTGATACAAAAGTTTTAAGTTTTTAAATGGAAACGTATTCACCCCCCTCTACGGTTTCATATTGAAAATGTCACATGCCACTACACCTTATGAAGCTCCAAAACCAAAGAACAATCTTGAACCAGATCCTGCTGTGAATGTTCACCTATACAGATCCATGATTGGTTCATTGATGTATTTGACAGCTTCAAGGCCTGACATTACATTTGCTGTGAGTGCTTGTTCTAGACATCAGGTCACTCCACTTACTTCCCATTTGAATGCAGTCAAAAAGATCTTCAAGTACCTCAAAGGCCAACCCAACTTAGGTCTTTGGTACCCAAAAGAGTCCCCTTTTAAGTTGGAAGCATATAGTGATAGTGATTATGCTGGTGCAAATCTGGATAGGAGATCCACAACTGGAGGTTGCCAATTTCTTGGAAGAAGATTGATTTCTTGGCAATGCAAGAAACAAACTATTGTTGCTACCTCATCTACTGAAGCAGAGTATGTTGCTGCTGCAAATTGTTGTGGTCAGGTACTTTGGATACAAAATCAATTGCTGGATTATGGGTTTAATTTCATGAACACCACAATCTTTATTGATAATCAAAGTACCATATGCATAGTTAAAAATCCAGTTTTTCATAATAGAACTAAGCATATTGAGATCAGGCACCATTTTATAAGAGATGCATATGAAAAACATTTGATAAACATTTGACTAAAGCCTTTGATGGACCTAGGTTTCAACACTTAGTTGTCCATATTGGGATGCTTAACCCTTAACTGCAAAGTTTGAGGGGAGGCATAAGCCTCAGGGGAGGCATATGCCTCAGGGGAGGATTGTAGTTGTAAAACTTGTAAAGTTTGTAGATTATTGTTTATGTTTTTGTTTGCTAACACTAATCAGCTAATGTTCTTTAAGTTTTGTATGTTTTGGTTTGGTTTGTTTGCTACTTTGTGTCTGTTTTGCAGAATGCCTATATGTGTAGTTGCTGATCTTAAGTTGAAGTTCACCAAGATTGGTTAAATGGGGACATGGTCATGTAAGCTTAAAGCTTGTTTCTACTGAAGAGAAGCACAAGTCATAATCACTGGTACAAGTGAAGATAATTATTTCTACTGAAAAGAAATACTGAAGTAATGTAAAAGTGCTACTCAATGAGATATAAAAGAAAAGTTGTTCATTCATTCAAGAAACAATTTACAGCTTACAATCAACTTCAAATGAAATACAAGACCATCCCTATACAAAATCTACCAAACATATTCTAGCTCCTATCATCTATTACAAAAGCTGGTGGATATGCATGACCAGTACGATGAAGAAGCTGAAGATGAAAATGGAAAGGATGGATTGATGAAAACGATGATGATGCTCAAGAACCTGGTTTTATGTCTTTGGTCCCTGGCAACATCACATCACCTTCTACTCCACCTTCCCTTTTCCCTTGCCCTTTCTCCTGCTTCCATGGTATGTAGCACCAGATCCTGGAGCAGGAAGACCAATCACCGCTTCCCGTGATTTTGGAAGTGAAGGGTTAGACTTCCGTGGCCTTGGTTGGGATCTCTTTAGTGTGGATGGAGGGATAAATGTGAGATCTTCATCTTCATCCTCAGAAGATTCCTCTTCAGAGGTACAAAGAAAAGGAGAGACATATACTCTATCCGTTACTGGGTAAGGACACATGGGGCGTGAGTCTTTTGATGCATCAGACTCAGCAGGAATGGGGGCTTTGCTTGGTTCCCTCACATCATGTTTCTTCTTACTTGCTTTTTCCTTGGTTAATCGGAGTGTCCATGGTTGAGCACTGGGTGGAAAGTAAGTGCTCCAACCATCACTGGATGATGATGATGATGAGGAGGAGGTTAGATTGATGATTTCTGGTTTGGAAGACATGTTTGTTACTAATAATTATGGTATTATTGTGAAATTAGGGTTTTGATGTTAATTGGGGGTAATTGATATGTGTGAATTGAGATTAGGGATGATTTTATAGGCGGAGTCAAGGGTTGATGGTAATTAATGCGAGTTGGGTGGCACAATAAAACTCAAGATATTTACTGAAGATATTTTTACACTTGAGTTGATTCTACTGATTGACTTTCCATCAGCAGATTGACCGTCAATTCGGCTGTAGCGTTAATTTTAATATTTGTTGGAGTTACTTTACACGTCAGATCTGGTCAACAATTAGTTCTGATATTTTTTGACCATGATTGGGTAACTTCTATTTATAACCTACTTCGTATAATCTTTGCCCAAAATCAACTGATTCCCTCTTCAATCAATTTAAACCCATTTTCCATTAACTTGATTCTTAACCGATTTCTCACAATTTCTTCAATGGAGGCACTACTATTGAAGAAGGATCACAACAAAGTTGCTTTTCTAGGTAAAGCAAAGGGACATGAACTGTATGATCCTATGGTGGAGTTCTTGAAGCATTCCAAGATTCATTATGCACTAACACATTCTCCAAATGTGATACATGAATCGTTGGTTAGACAATTTTGGGCATCTGCTGCCAAACGTTCTGACACAGAGATAGTAGCTACGATTGATGGAGCAGAGTATGTGGTGACTGAGGCTTTGATTAGGACAAGATTGCAACTGGATGATGAAGGTGGTGTCTATCACACCAACACTGTAGAGATACTTGCTGGGTTAAGAGCTGCTGGTTATCAAAGTACTGACACAAATATGTGGCACAAGAATAAGTTTTGCCCCATGTGGAGGTTTTTGGTGCACACATTACCTCAGTGTATCAGCAACAAGTCTGGAGGATGGGATCAATTCTCTACCCAATTGGGTTGTGGTATTGTATGTCTTTCAAAGGGTTTGACTTATAATTTTTCTAAGTTTATTTTTGATAATATGGTTGAAAATATTCAAAAGAAAAAGCATAAGTTTCTTATGTACCCTAGGTTTTTACAAATGATTTTAGGCATAACAACCCAAGAAAGAGTCTATTGTCCTATAGGAGCTCTTAGTGCTAAATTGTTTGCTTCTATGAAAACTTATTATGTTGGGGCACATCACCCTCTGCTACCAGCTATGTTGCCACATGGCAATGATGATGCTGGTGAGGGTAATGCTGCTGGTGCTACACCCTCTCTAAATGCTCCTGATGATGGTAATCCATCATCTTCTAGTGTTGCTGCTGATGGTAATACATCAGTTGCCATTGATGAGGGCCCTTCCATGACTACTGAAGCATCTAATGTTTCTCCTGACCAACCTCCACCTTCACCTTTACCTGTTTCACCTAGTCCTAGTCCAACACCAACTCATGTTGGTCCTGATGAGCTTGTTCCTGAGGTTGAGGAGACAATTCAGTCTCTTGGTACCCAAGTACCTTCACCTCTTGAACCTGAGATTACTAGACTGTCCACACCTAGTCCTGTTAGAGAGCCAATTGATGAAAGCTCTCCTATTTTTGAGCATATACATGTTTCTCCTGAAAGGCCCAATGAAGCTCCCATTACCACTGATCAATCTGCTGGTGGAGTTGAGGACCCTATTACTCTCACATCTGTATATGATTTGCTCAACAGGAATGTTCAAGAAGTTGACAAGTTAAAGAAGGAGCGTGCAGATACCAAATCCTCACTTGGTGGTGAGATTGTGGTGTTGAAAAAGAGGATTCAGGATGTTAGAAGATCAACTTGGGCAGAAAAAGAAAAGGAAGTTTGTGTTTGCCTCTGATGAAGAGCAGGAGGATATACAATTGGATCATCTTGAGTTATTGGCTAAAGCTGCTCAGCAGACTCATGCTTCTTCACCCAAAGCTGCTGAATCATCAAAATCAAAAGAGCCTCTCAAGGTCTATAGAAAGAAGAGAAGACAGTATTTGAGCAAGGATTCCACTGAGACTTCAAAGGTGCCAAGTGTGGATGTTGTTCAAGATACAGTTGATGGTGATCCTCTTAAGGCTGATTAACTAATGGTTGATGTTGCTTCTACTGTTGGCCATTCATCTTCAATTCCAGCACAAACTAGTGTTACACCTTCAGAAGTTCCTCCTGTAATATTTGTTGCTGGGAGAACTTTTGTCCTGGATCCTGATGTTGTTGTCTCTCCTACACATGTTGAAGATACTTCTCAACATGTTTCTAATATTGATGCTTCTTCTGATGTTCCTACTGAGGATATTGACACAGTTCCAATTGTTGATATTGCTCATGATGATTCTTCTAATGAGCTTGCTACAAATGTTTCTGATATGATTCTCTCTGACAAGGGGGAAGGAGTGTTGGATGAGGAAGATCTTGGTCCTGATCTTGTGACTGACAAAGAGAGGATTGAGCAAGCAAGAATGCTGAAAGATTATGAAGATCTGATGAAGAGTCGGGCATTGGCACAAAAGCTTGCAGATCAGTTTACTTCAAATTTGCCTCCTGAAAGACAAAGAGAACTGGATGAACAATCAGTTCATTTTACTGATGAGCAGTGGGATTCTTACACTTTACAAGCTGCTTCAAATCCTACTCTTGCTCAAAGAATTTTGGGAGCTGATTTTAATAGTGAGAACTTTCCTGCACAAATGATGGCTCCTAATCCAGTGGCAAATGATATGACTAATGCTGAACAGTTGATTGGGTTAATCAAGTCCAAGCTTCTGCAACACAAAGCTTCTACTTGATTCTGGTATCTTGTATCCTTGTTGTGTGTTTTATTTCATTTATTTCTTAGTTAAAAAAAAAAAAAAAAAAAAAAAAATTGTATATTTGTACTAACTTTTCTGCAGGTTTGTTGTATATCACACTGTTGATGGTTATCAACTCACCAGATGTGACTTGTGTCCATCAAAGAGTTGGCTAGTCCAAAGGGTACAGCTTTGGTAAAGACACATCAAATCTGTTGATAGCTGTAATAGCTTGCTCAAAGCTATAGGGTACTTCAACTCACCCATGGTTCATTCCTGAGAGTTGAAATGGTTCTCAATTCACCATGGATGTAACCCTTTATGGGATCCAAAGAATTGGCTAGTCCACAAAAGTATGGTTTGTGGTAAAGACATTTGGTATCCATATTTGGTATTCAATTCACCAAGGTTCAGTTGAAACCAAGAATTGGCTAGTCCTGAGCAAACGGCTACAGGTAAAGACAAATCAAATCCGTTTATAGCTGATGATTTGCTAAAAATCATATGGTTATCAGTGTACCATAGTTTTCAGACTTAAACATTTGGCTACTCCAGTAGTAATGGCTATTGGTAAAGAGACATCAAATCCATTATTTTCAATGATTCACCTCTCACAGGAGTTAACACACCTGGAAGTGATGAGAATAGTATGAAACTTAAATGTTTTGATGTACACTATGTCATTTGTTGCTGCAAAGACCTGAAGTTTAAAGTTTTACCATTCATAAAGATATGGTTCATTTGATTCTTTGCTGCTGATGTTCGAATTCAATCCTCTTATTCTGAAGTGTTACAGATCTATCAAGAATCTTGAACTTAACCATGTCAAATTCAAGATTAGGGGAGGATTGTTGGGAATTCTGCTAAGTAAGAATTCTGCTGAAAAATACTGCTGAAGGATTCTGCTGAAGAGCTGGAATCTGCTGAAGAAGTGTTTCTGCGGAAGTAGAGATTCCGCGTATTATGTTTCTGCTGAAGAAGTGTTTCCGCGTATTTTGTTATTAGTTAGGATATGCATGAGTTTAATAAGGAAGGGATAATTCATATCTTGTTTAGTTTTTAGAATATACGTTTCTTGTGAAACGGTTTAGGGTTCCTTGTCTATAAAAGGAACACATTATTATGTATTATGTACTAGTTTTGAAAAACAAGTTTTAGTTTTAATAAAAGATCCATAGAGGATCAAGTGTTCTTAGTAATCTGTGTTCTTACTTGTGTTTGATTTCCGCTTTAGAATACAAGTAATAGAGACTTTCTATTAGTGTGTTTGTGATTACATAGACATTACTAACGATTCACGAGCGCTCCAAGATCTATCAAGGTCTTAGGTTCATCAAATCAGTAAAATATTTTGAATATATGATAACTCAGATACGTTAATACTTTGTTATTCATTTTTTTGTATATATTACCTGGTGAATTCTCCTTGTTTTTTATTGCCTTCTTTGTAATCTTTCTTTTCTTCTTTGGCTTGACAAATTCCAAACCTTCTTTTATTGGCAGCTTTCCAAAATCACCCATTTTAATCTCTTGTTTTTCCCTCTTCTTCAGTGTTTGTGTTTCCCATGCTTTAACAGTTGGGATTTCTTCATCAACTTTAACTTCCTCTGAAACAGTTGAATTTAGATACAAAAGCTACAAAAAATAAAAAATAAAAAATAAATGAATAAAGAAACATATTTCAAACAATCTGAATACTATCATTTTTTTTACTTACCACCATCAACATAAGTGGCCCGCCAAATCCGGTTGTGCTCTTGTATTCTCTCCTGGTTTTCTTCATCACTTCTAACAGGTACGTGCACCAATCCATATTTCTTATATCATCCTCCTTCTCAATGCATTGCAAGAATCTTTGGTTAACCAACCCATTTTTTGTTCATTCCCCTACAATTGAGATAAATGCTACCAGGAAGTTCAACTTGAACTCCTTTCCAACATGGTGTGAATACAACAATTTCTCTACTACCGCTTTCAAATAAAATCTTTCGTCTAGTTCTTCATACGTGTACCTCCAATCAACTATCAACGGGTACTCAGTTGTTGCAAATCGTACTTCTGTCACCTTCATCTCTCCCATTGGAATGCCTAGCATCTCATGTATCATCTTTGCTGTAATCTGAATTGCTCGTCCGCCTTCCATTTTGATTGTGCAGGTGTCCGGGTCAAAATTATTGACCACCTAATACCCCAATTTTGTCGGCGTCGAGTTTATCTTGAATTTATCGTCGATCAATGACCCAAAACCCATCTCATCTACATCCTTTTTTTGGGAAACCGTCAGCCTCTCTAAAATTTTCACCAAGTCTCGTGGAGAAGACCTGTTAGGATTTATAAAAAGCGATGGTCATTGTCATTATTTATTGTATTGATCGTGTCGTTGTGTAATTAGTATATTTAGTCAATAGGGCTTGGACTTAAGCTTATATGTTATGTATTGTATTAAAGAAGCCCATGTAATAGCCCACCCAAGTCCAAGCCCATCCACTTCACAAATACAATAAATAGCACCTCCCTACACCATTTGGGAGGTTGGTGTTCTTAAGGTGCTCTCAAGGTATTGTAGTCATTAGGGTTTGTATCATTGTTTTAAGTGTATGATTTATATGAAGCTAATATTACAAGTTCCACTCTTATTTCTTTGATCATTCCTAGTAGTTGTTGTATTGGTTAGGATAGTTTATTAGTCATAACAAGTGGTATCAAGGGCATAAAAAAGTTAAAGCCTAGGATTTATACGGTTTTTTTCACTTCGTTACTGTTTCATTTGTTTTTGTTTATTAGGAATTTGTTTTGTTTTTGTCACGTTCTGTTCTATTGCTTTTTATTATTTCATAGAATTTGTTGTGTTTCTCTACTGTTCACAAGGACCATCTTTCCTCTAACCAAAAAGTTAGTCGAACCACTTTCAGTGAAAGAACCACTTTCATGCTTCAACTTGATCGAACGAACAACAAGATAGTCGAAGCATCACTTGATCGAACCAAGTATTTCATCGAACGACTCATTTTGCTCGAACCAGAAAATTTCATCGAAGAAGCAGCCTCATCGAACGAGCAAAAAGGGTAGTCGAGTTAGACTTACTCTTCCAATTGATCGAACGAACTTGTTGATCGAACGAGCAAACTTGATCGAACCATCAAATTTAATCGAACAAATCATCTTTGATCGAACGAACAATTTTGATCGAACCATCAAAACTGATCGAACCATCAACATTGATCGAACGAGTCACTTGATCGAACAAGTTAAAACTAGTCGAACGAGTCACTTGATCGAACGAGTTTGATCGAACGAGAAAACTAGTCGAACGAGTCACTTGATCGAACGAGTTAAAACTAGTCGAACGAGTCACTTTATCAAACGAGTTTGATCGAACGAAATAACTAGTCGAACGAGTCACTTGATCGAACGAGTTACCTTCATCGAACCAGTTAAACTAGTCGAACGAGTAACCTTCATCGAACCAGTTAAGCTAGTCGAACGAGAAAATTTTTGACCGAACGAGTGGAATAGTCGAACGAGTGTTTAGTCGAAGCAAACTCTAGTCGAACCAAGTAGTCGAACCAGAAAATTCATTAAAGCAACTTTATAGTCGAAGCTACACTCATTCCTTCGAAGCAACACTCATTTCATCTAACCAACTTCATCATCATCGAACCAACTTCATCATCGAACAACTTACACTAGTCGAAGCAAACTTAGTCGAACAACTTTAACTTAACATAGTCGAACCAGAAACTTAGTAGATCAACTTTTCCATAATTGAGTTTCTTTATATGTGAGTTTGATTGAGTTTGTGTTCTTTTGAAGTTGATAGTTGTCTGTTTTATAATATTGAGATACTAAAGTTGCATTATTATATAGAGATTATATCAACTTTTGCTTTTAACGTGTGTTGCATCTGAAGTGTTTGCATGTGACGTGTATTCATCAAGTTTAATATCATCTTTTGGAGATTGCTTTACGTGTGTTATTAAGGTACTAGTATCACGTGAATTTACTGTTCGACTAATACTATATTGACTTTAAGAGTTTGTGACTTTGTAACTTTGTGAGTAATTTTCAAGTTTGGGATTTATTAAGTTTGAAGTTTATCTACTTTGTGGACTTATCAAGTTTCTCAAGGATTATCAAGTTTCTCACAAGTTATCAACTTTCTCGGTTTATCAAGTTTCTCAACGACTATTCAAGGACAACGACAAAGGACTTAAACCAAACAAATCTCGTGAACAGTAACCAACCGTATCCTAGTTCTTTAACCGATCCAATACCATCTTAACCATTCAACAACAACAATGACTACTCAACAAGACATCCACGCAGCCGGTGCTGAAAACCGTCCTCCAATGCTAGAAAAAGGCAGTTATCTTCCATGGACAAGCCGTATGCTTCGTTACTTGAAAACAAAACCTAATGGACAAGGCAAACTCCTGATCAACTCCATCAAGAATGGTCCATTCAAACCTCGTCAGATTCAAGAAGCTGGTGATCCCAATCAAAATCCTCCTGTTCCACCATCTTGTCGTGATCAGAAAGAAGAAGAATACACAGAAGAGGATCGGAAACAAATTGAAGCAGATGACTTAGCCATGCACCTAATTCAACTTGGTTTACCACAAGAGATCTTTTATGCTGTTGACAGCTGTGAAACTGCTTATGATATGTGGGAACGAGTTAGGAGGCTATGTCATGGAACTGAAATTGGTCAACAAGACATTGAAAACAAGCTTCTAACTGAATGGGAAAAATTTTCATCCACTCCAGCTGAACCAATTGAAATCTACTACACAAGGTTTTGCACTATCATGAATGAGCTCATAAGGAACAACTTAACACCAAAACAGATCGTTCAAAACATCAAGTTTCTTAACAACCTTCCAGAGGAATGGGGACGATATGTTACAATTGTTAATCAGAAAAAGAACCTTCATGAAGTGAATTATGATCAGCTCTATGATTTTTTGAAACAAAACCAGAAAGAGGCAGATGAGGTTAGGAAAGAAATGCTTGCCAAAAAACATGATCCTTTAGCATTAATTGCTCAGTCACCATCACCTTCTACAGTGAACACATCATTATCATCAACTCCCACTCAGAACTACATGCCACATGAATACTCTCCACAAACTTCTATCTTCCCACAACAACAATTCTATCCTCATGAACAACAAGTCATTCCACAACAACAATACCCAGAATCACCATACAATCCTAATGATGACATGTCTGCACTGTCTCAAGCATTCACCCTTTTATCAAGAGTTGTCCAAGGACGCTATTCCACACCTACCAACAACAATCAAAGGATTGCATCGAACACTCGCTACAGGCAGTTTGCTCAATCGGGTTTCAACATAGGTCAACAAGGACAAATGGTTGGAGGTTATGGGAATCAACAAGGATATGCTCCTCAGATGGGTAATCAAAATACAGGGCAGTATATGGGAAATCAAAATACAGGTCAGTTTATGGGTAATCAGAATCAGATGGGTCAAGTTGTTGGAAATAGAAGAAGTCAGAATATGGGAAATCAGGTTGGAAATGTTGCTGCTCAAGTTGCTGAGAATGCTGGGAATATGAATCAAGGAAATGTGTTGAAATGTTTTAACTGTCAGGGTACTGGTCATATAGCAAGAAACTGTCCCTCCAAGCCAAAAAAGAAAGATCCCGAGTATCTTCAGAAAGCTTTGCTCTTAGCTCAGAAGGACAAGGCAGGGTTTCAGTTAAGTGCTGAGGAAAATGATTTCATGGCACTGATGGATGACTCAGAGGACTTGGAGGATATCGATGCCAACTGCATCTTCATGGCAAATCTTCAGGAAGTTAAATATGACACGGATTCTGAAGCACCTCCTGCTTATGATTCTAATATGATATCTGAGGTACCTACATATACTACATGTCACAATAATGAAATATTTGATATGACACCTCAACAAGAACAGCATCCTGCGACTCCTACTCTCATTTATGATACATATATGGACTCCCCAAGTTGTAGTAATACTAATTTGGCTACTCCAGATATGAATCCTAATGGTGACTTCGAGTCACAGCATACTGAGACTGAAGAGGAAACACGTGCTTTATTTGAATCATTATTGCAAAATTGTGGTATTGAAATTGAAAAGGTCAAAAAGATCAATAGCGATGTTAAGGCCGCTAATGAAAAATTGACCACTGAGCTTGAGAGATACAAGGTGAACGAAAAAGCTTTTGAATTTCACCACAAACGACTGTCGGAACTTGAAAATGGTTACAGTGATTCTGTTTCAAGGGAGAAACATTTGCAAATCAAATACGACACTCTTGATGTTAAATTGAACATGCAAATTAAATCCTTAAAAGCAGAAATTTCTGAATTAACCAACCAACTTTCTAAACAAAAATCAACTTGTTCTGATCTTGAAAAAGAGAAGAAAGAGTTGCATACAAAGTTTTCAAAACGAGAAGATGAACTTCTTGATGAAGTACTTGACAAACAGGAAACTATTAAAAAGTTAGAAGAATTGCTTGTAAAAACGGGTCATTCTGCACAAACACTTAATATGATAATTAACGACAAAAACCCAATTTTATATACAAGAAAGAAAATGGCTCTCGGTTGTGAAAACCCTTGTTATTTCAAGAAAGCTCAGCAAAAAAAGAATGTGCTATTTAATGGTAATCTTATAAATGATGTACATGATCCACCTACTTGTTATGATTCGTATGAAACGATTGAGCTTACGAAAGAGAGTCGAAACAAAATGAGACAATTAAATAGAGAAATCAAACCAATTGATTATAATGAAGCAAACAAACTTGCTGGTGTTCATCTTGTTAAAAAGGAGTCACCTTTGTTTTTCAAAAAACCAGTGGCTGCCACAAAGTTCAAAGTTGTGTCAAAACACCTTTCTAACATCGAACAAATGTACTCTACCGACACTTCCGCAAGTGAAGCTAGAATACTTTTAGCCGATCTTAAAAGGAGAGTTGAAATGCTTCAAGATGTTGTGGCAACCAAAACTAATACTAAAATCAACGATTGGTTTTCAAGTTTTCAAACTGAACAGAAAAAGATGTTCGAAACAGAAATTACTCCCATTGTATCTGGCATACATGCAAGAGCAATTCATGTTGAGAACGAAATTATCAAAGAAGTAATTGAATTTTTCAATGACCACACATCCTTGGTAATGGAAGCCAATGAAAACATTGAAAAAATCAAAGTTTTGGAAAATCAAAATGACGCACTCTCTGAAGAAGCTCTTTCAACTGATATTATGTCCATTATTTATCAAATGTGTTCTGTCAAAGACGATGAAAGACTTCGAGCTGAGACTTCCCAAATTGTTTCAAAATATGAAAAAGCATTTGCTAAGATTGAAAAACAAAATGTCACATATTTTAAACAACTTGATCAGAAAAAGGAAGAATGCAAGTATGACAAATTGTCATATGAGCGGTCCTACAAAAACATGCAAGAACAAATTGATCTTTTGAAGTCTCAGCTTGAATGTCAAAAAGGGAAGGGTGAAGAAATTATTGCAAAACCAAAAATGTCAATTTCACAATCTGCTCCTTCACCCTTGCCCAAAGAAAAAGCAAAAGAGAAAGTAGTTGTCGAAACACCAAATGTGATAGCACCTGGACTTTATAGGATTAGTACCACTATTGCATCTACCTCTACATCTAAAACATATAGGGCGATAGACAAAAGTGTTAAGGAAAATCCAAAAGAGACTAGGAAAGCTAACACTGATTCAAAGGACAACAAGATAAATCCTAATGAGTGTGCCTTACCTTCTACAGGAGTAGAAAGTACCTCTAAGAGCAGCAGACCAAAGCCTAGGAGCAATACAAGGAATAGAGTCGCGCCTGCTTCTAAGAGTGAAACCAAGAATAAAACGAAAGAAGTAGAAGAACACCCTAGGAATTTATCGCTTTCTAAGAAGAAACATATGTCATCTGGATGTAATGTTAAGACTAATGATTCTAGTGCATGTAATGACTCTGTTTGTTTAATGAACAAGAATTCGTTGTCTGAAAATATGTGTGATGATACTGTTTCTAATGTTGTGAATGTGAATGATAAGCCTGAACAGAAAGATGTGCCTTCAGAAACTAGTGCTAAGTCTAGATACGTTACGAAAATTATTAAAATTGCTAAGACAACAGCCACTAGTAGCCTATTGCCTAAGGACCATCTTAAGTTTTGCATATGGAAACCAACGGGTAGAAAGTTTACACCTAAGAATGGCACATTAGATGTTGTTCCAAAAGAACAAATAGAAACCTTCTATGAGTGTAATTCATTTGTTACCCCTAACCTAATGGAACCAAATGATAAACGGTTTCCAAATACAAAATCCTCTGTTATTGGCAGGTTATCGAAATATGTCTTTGGATCGTCGACTCGGGTTGCTCCAAGCACATGACCGGGAATCTAAAGCTGCTGATCAACTTTGTATGGAAGTTCATGGGAACAGTTCGGTTTGGAAATGATCATGTAGCAGCTATTCTGGGTTATGGAGATCTACAGTTTGGGAATTTTTTAATCACTCGAGTTTACTATGTCGAAGGGTTGGGACACAGCCTCTTTTCAGTCGGACAATTTTGTGATGCAGATTTAGAGGTTGCATTCAGAAGAAATACATGTTTCGTTAGGAACTTGGTTGGTGATGATCTATTAACCGGAAATCGTGGAACCAATCTCTATGCTATCGACATAAACCAAATGGCCTCGTCAACACCAATTTGTCTTATGACAAGAGCTGACGATACTAAGTCCTGGTTGTGGCATAGACGCCTTTCCCATCTCAACTTTGACTCGATCACAAAGCTTGCCAAAGACAACATCGTCGCCGGTCTCCCTAAATTCAAATACACCAAAGAACACTTATGTCCATCATGTGAACAAGGAAAGAGAAAAAGGGAAACTTATAAACCTAAAACCGTTCCCAGTTTGGTTGATAAGTTACATCTATTGTACATGGACTTATGTGGCCCAATAAGAGTTGAGAGTATCAATGGGAAGAAGTATATTCTTGTGATTGTCGATGATTACTCAAGATATAAATGGGTAAGGTTTTTGAGATCAAAAGACGAAGCACCTGGAATCATCATCACCTTTCTGAAGCGAATTCAAGTTCTACTTCAAGCTCCAGTTAGGATTGTAAGAACTGACAATGGCACGGAATTTGTGAATCAGGAGTTAAGAACATATTTTGAAGAAACTGGAATTACTCACCAGACATCAGCAGTTAGAACTCCACAGCAAAATGGAGTAGTTGAAAGAAGAAACAGAACTCTTGTGGAAGCTGCTCGCACAATGCTGATCTATTCCAGTGCATCGTTATTCTTATGGGCTGATGCTATTTCAACTGCTTGTTTTACTCAAAACCGATCCCTAATCCATCCAAGATTCAATAAAACCCCATACGAACTAGTGAACAACAGAAAACCCGATATCTCTTATCTTCATGTATTTGGCGCTTTGTGCTATCCTACAAATGACAGAGAGGATCTGGGGAAGCTGAAGGCTAAGGGTGATATTGGTATCTTCATTGGTTATTCAGATAACTCGAGGGCATTCAGGGTGTATAATAGAAGAACGAAAAGAGTAATGGAGACGATGAATGTGAAATTTGATGAGATTTCACAAATGGCTTCTGAGAGACTCGCTCTAGAACCCGCGCTTAACCCGATGGCCTCTAATCGCATCAGATTAGCACCTACACCACAAAGTCAAACTTCTGGACACATCAGTTCAGGACTCACACCCCAAGGAGCTCAGTCAACTAACACTGATAAACCTACAAATCAAGAACTGGAAAATTTCTTCGAGTTTATGTATGATGAATACTATGGTGGAGCTTCAATAGATACATCACAACAACGTTCCGCTGCACCCGCTCAACATCAACCACCACAACCACCACAAGATGCACCTACTACAATCGAAGCTGAAGCACCAACTCCCTCCAAGTCAATATCATCTACATCTACTCCTGCCACTCCAGTAATTGAGATTGGTTTACCAACAGTTGATGAGCAAAACCCAACAACACCAATTCAAGAAGAACAACACCAAAACGATGCTGTGTTAGAAGAAGAAGAACCATTTGAAAACCCATTTGCTACGGAATCTGCTGAATCTTCTTCTCGGTTACATGAACCATCAAAACGCATTCGTTAGATCCAAGGTACCCTTCAACGTTAAAATGGACTAAAGACCATCCAATAGAACATGTCATTGGTGAACCTTCAAGGCCAGTACAGACGAGAAGACAACTTGCAACCGATTGTGATATGTGCATCTTCGCCTGCTCAGTCAGTCTTAAAGAGCAAAAGAACATTCGGGAAGCAATGTCAGACGATGCATGGATTGAAGCAATGCAGGAAGAACTTCTCCAATATCGACTTCATGACACTTGGGATTTAGTGCCGAGACCTCTGGACAAACTTGTCATTGATCTTAAGTGGATATGGAAGAACAAAAAGGACGAAGAGATGACTGTTATTCGCAACAAAGCTCGTCTCGTGGCCAAGGGATTCAGACAGGAAGAGGGAATTGATTTTGATGAATCGTTCGCACCAGTAGCTAGACTTGAGGCGGTCAGGATTTTCTTAGCTTATGCGGCTCACAAGAACATCACGGTCTATCAGATGGATATCAAGACTGCATTCTTGAATGGAACTCTGAAGGAAGAGGTGTACTTGAGTAAACCAGATGGATTTGTTGACAAAGATCATTCGGAATACGTCTACAAGCTCAAAAAGGCTATCTATGGACTGAAACAAGCCCCACGGGCGTGGTACGACGAATTATCATCTTTGTTGCTGTTAAATCATTTCACCAAAGGAACAATTGACCCGACCTTGTTTACTAAGAAATTCAAAAATGACATTTTGATTGTTCAGATTTATGTGGACGACATAATCTTTGGGTCCACTAATCCTGAACATTCAAAACATTTCGCAAATCTAATGAAAAGTAAATTTGAAATGTCTATGATGGGCGAATTAAAATTCTTCCTTGGAGTTCAAATCCATCAATCCCATCGTGGCATTTTCATTAATCAGGCGAAATATACTATTGAGATTTTAAAGAAACATGGAATGGAAAATTGTGACTCTGTTGGTACTCCAATGGTCACTTCACCTAAAATTGGTCAAGACTTATATGGGAAACCCATTGATCCGAAGAAATATCGAAGCATGATTGGGTCTCTCATGTACTTAACTGCTAGCCGACCCGATATACATTTTGCTGTCTGTTTGTTAGCACGGTTTCAGGCAAGGCCTACCGAACTTCACCTTAAAGAGGTTAAACGGATCTTTCGGTACCTTCGAAGAACCATTAACATGGGACTTTGGTATCCGAAGGATTTGGAGTTCAATCTAACAGCCTTTGCAGATGCCGATCATGCTGGTTGTCAAGTCACCGCAAAAAGTACATCCGGAGGAGCACAATTTTTGGGAGAGAAGCTAGTAGGCTGGTCATCAAGGAAACAAGACTGCACAGCGCTTTCAACCGCAGAAGCCGAGTATGTGTCTCTATCTGCGTGTTGTGCCCAAGTTCTATGGATGAGGACACAACTCACAGATTATGGCTACTCTTTCGACCACATACCTATGTATTGTGACTCGAAAAGTGCCATAGCCATCTCATGCAATCCAGTTCAGCACTCCAAGACCAAGCATATTAGAGTCCGCTACCACTTTATCAAGAAACACGTCGAAGAGGGTACTGTTGAATTATTTTTCGTGAAGACTGAATACCAACTCGCCGATCTATTTACTAAAGCCCTCCCAAAAGAGCGGTTTGAATACTTAGTTCGTCGAATTGGAATGCGAAGCCTAACTCCCGAAGAGTTAGAAAGTCTTCTCGAATCTTCTTGAATTTATTTCCAAATGCTTCGCATGTAAATATTTTTGAAAAACAAAATACAAAATTTGAAAAACCAACAAAAACAAAATATAAAAATATAAAATTTAAAAAAGACATAAAAAATATAAAATACAAAATTCAAAAATATTCTTCTCACGACATGTCTCTTGTATAAATCAATATTCTGTACGTACCTAGAAATGTCATTCAACAATGATACGGGCATGTACAGATGCTTGAGCGAGAGTTCATTTAAACATTTTCTAAAACATGTCGTTCTCAAAACTTTCTTCATTACGGTTTTTGTACATTTCAGTATGGAACCCGAGCTACATTGATGACTTCTGATTATTTCCGATCAGGACTCGCAATGTTAATGGCAAATCAAAACGAATCTTGAGCACATGATCAAGATTTTTCAAAAAGATTTTTCAAAATCTTTCTCAAATTTTGTGCTCAAGAAACTCCCTCTTGAAACTCAAATGTTTTATAATATGCTTTCTTTAAGGGGGAGTATAAAAATTAAAAAATGCAAAATGTTCCATTTTCATGCTAAAAATCCGTCTCTCTCCAAAAACACTTTCATTTTAATCAGTTGATATCAAAAATATCAATGCTATTTTTGAGGGGGAGAGGACGTGATTAAAATGTGATCAATGTTAGTGGAATCTCAAAGTATGCTCTCCAGACAGACTCAGTTCTAACCCTCGAATTGACGAAACTTAATGTCCGTTATCGAAAAGACTTGTCCGGGACGGGTAATAATTTCAAGATGGTTATCCATTAATGTAAACGTGTCTCGCAAAGGACTTGTCTGAGTAGAATGTACCAATTCGAGAGATGATCATTGAATATGACCGGGACGGGTAATAATTTCAAGCTAGTTTAACTAGTGATGTAAGCGTGTCTCGCGAAGGTCATGTTCTTTGAAAGTCAATCAATTCAAAATGTGCGAACTCTACCCAGCATGTGCAATTTTCTGTTTAAATGCATGAGCACATGTGAAGGGGGAGTATTTCAAAATTGCAAAACTCTCGAAGTGTTAACCAAATGTGTTTTCTCATAAACACTTTGAGGGATTTTTCAAAGGTTTTACGGCAAATCTAGGATAGTCATGAAGTTATAAGGTGACTAAGGTTAGGAAAAACCGTCCTATGATCCACCAGAGCCGGAGGGATCTACCCAAGGACAATTCCAATAGATTAGAATTAGAAGTCCTTAGGTAAGATTGAAAAAAGGAGTAAATGAGAAAGGGACAGAAGGGGTTGAAGAATTAAAAAGAAAAGTTGAATGAAAGGGTGAAAAGAAATAGCCCTCCATGAAAACTTAGGGCAGAAACCGGGTCAATACATCTGCTATCGGTATTCACTAAGGTGATACTGATATTGAAGACAAGACGTCATGGACCCAGTGACGCACTGCACCACCCCTCCTAGCCACTCAGATATCTCTTAAAAGATATTTGTTTCATTTCTCACGGAGAACACTACATAATCTATCGGCCTCTCATTCCGAGATGTGTTGATATTGAAAAGGTGGCACTCTGCTCCATGCCTCCGACGACTTAAAACCAAAACGCACAATAGAGTCTAGAGCCATGAGATTCATCAAAATATCTCATTAGGAACACTTCCATTTGTTACACTTGTGTTCGCCAAAAAGGACACAAGTTGTAAGAGTCTTAATGAGATCCAAGGATCTTGCCATTTACATCATGATGGTTACGTGCTTCAAACGGTCTACAGTCGTGGGGTGATCTCCAGCGACTCACTGAATCGGGGGTGCACTTCGGTGTGTCCGTGTAAGCCCTCTCGGGGGTATCCGGTTCAGAACGGCCTGGGTTTGAATTAGAGAAAGTCTTCACACTATGCTGTTGACAATATCGAAGTTCAAATCTGTAAGCGCTGGACGTATTATTGCTAACTGTTTTATGCAGCTACCGACGAACGTTCATCCACCATCATCTGATACATCAAACATCTTCACCTCAGCATACTCATACTTATGAAGAACATCCCCTACAAAGCTCAAGTGTAAAAGGTTTAAGACAAAAAGATCAAGTTAACGACAAAGTGTAACAACAAAGTCAAGAGGCTAATCAAGATGTCAAGAACAAGTTCATATGTCACATGATGAAAGATTATGGGGAGATTGTTAGCATAAGGAGAAGAGGCATGAGTATGTTGAAGGTCACGACGTTACAATCACATGAAGATACTGATTGAAGGCAAGAACATCCACAAAGACGATTCTTTGAAGATCACATAGCATGAAGGAACAAGAACAAAGACTATTATACAACGACACACGAAGCACATGGAAATGAAGACAAAAGACCAACTCACTCCGAGCAACATTTGAATGACCATCCCTTAGGGGGAGATTGTTAGGATTTATAAAAAGCAATGGTCATTGTCGTTATTTATTGTATTGATCGTGTCGTTGTGTAATTAGTATATTTAGTCAATAGGGCTTGGACTTAAGCTTATATGTTATGTATTGTATTAAAGAAGCGCATGTAATAGCCCACCCAAGTCCAAGCCCATCCACTTCACAAATACTATAAATAGCACCTCCCTACACCATTTGGGAGGTTGGTGTTCTTAAGGTGCTCTCAAGGTATTGTAGTCATTAGGGTTTGTATCATTGTTTTAAGTGTGTGATTTATATGAAGCTAATATTACAAGTTCCACTCTTATTTCTTTGATCATTCCTAGTAGTTGTTGTATTGGTTAGGATATTTATTAGTAATAACAAGACCTAGATGTGATTTTTGAGAAAATTTTAACACCCCCGTTTTTTGATATACGCAGCGGAATATAAGTTTGGGGTGCTACTTCATGGTTCACAGTCATGAGTATAGAAAACGACTCGAAAAGAGACGTTTTAAATAAAATTGTTATCATTCATTTATAAATATCAAAGTACATAGGATAGGTCCCAGAGGAAAGCTCAAAATACGTTATAGAATACATTATTCCTTGAATGATTACAAAGTGGACACTCTTTTTATTAGAAGAAAGTCCACAGCCACACCGTGCCGAATCATACTTCTAGTTACCTGAGATAAACATGCTTAAAAAGTCAACACAAAGGTTGAGTGAATCCATAGCGTTTAACGTTAAATAATCGATTTGAACACAAGCTAAATAGAAAGTAAATCGGTTATATTTCAGTTTATTATATATTGCTCTAAGTCTCATGAATTGCAAGACGTTAACACGATGGACATCATAGTTATAAGCTATGATGTAAATCACTACATAATTAAATGTAGCAATTATGCCCTCGAGTAGGAGTCTTCCTGAACTCTTTATTAAACGATTTCAAATAAAATGCATTGAGTCACTTATCCAGCAACACAATGGGATCGTCAATCCAATAGATCTATCCATAATATTCGCGCTCACCCGGAAGTGATGATTGGTTCATGATAAAGGGTCTTTAAATAGGCAACAGTTAAACTTATGCAATATAAATCAGGAAAACGTACAGGAAAATACTTGTGTTCGGTTTAGTAGCATGTATCTCCCCACATATTTAGAAAAAAAAAACGTAATTAAAAAGTGGGACTATGAACTCACCTGAGCAGTCTGGATGGAAAACAAAATGAAAGAAAGTTGATAAACGTCTCCGCACAAGAAACCTGGGTTGTTATGACAATATTCAGAAATCAATGACAGATGATATATGTTTATTTGTTCTTCCCGTTTCGTTGTTTGGTTGTTGATTAAGTATTTGGAATGAGACAACATGAAGTTTCTTCAAAATAAGATTTTATCTTATTATTCTTTCTTATGTTTTTCGTTCGTTTGTTATATTTATCTTTCGTTGGTTTGTTAGTTCCTCAATAAAATAAATGTATTATGTTAATACTGGTTCGGAAAATAAAAATAGAACTGAATAAAATATCAATTAAGAAAAGTTACGTTTTAATCCCTAAGGTTTGGTCAAATGACGGTTTATACCCTGAACTTTTGGAAAATGACAGTTTTCTACCCTTAAGTTTCAAAAATATCACTTTCACCCCATTTTATTTATTGTTGCCAAAAATAACCCTTGATATAAATTATTTACAAAATCAGTCCAAATAACTCTAAATAATTCGTATGAAAATAGTGACTGATTCGTGTGAAAACGTATATATCAAAAATACCAAGTAAACGTGAGAATAGACAAACCAACCCTTTAGGAAAAAGGTTAACTTGCAAAAACCACGCTTGTGATATGTGTGATACCGAGCAAGTGATTACCCAGGTCGTGTCCCAGCGAGGTGAGAATCGAGGATTTTGTTATCGGTTAGGAATTAAAGTGCTTAAAGATTGGATTTGGATTTTTGGTGTTTGATTAAATATCCTACAATTAAGGGAAGCATAAATAGGCTAAGGGAAACCTAAACATTTAAATCTACAAAGCAAATATAAGCAAAAACTATTTAAACTAGAAAACGCAAATCGAGAAATCTAAACACGAGCATAAACGTCAAATCTAAGGAATACTAACTCTACGGGTTCCAAATTATTTTTCCTAGGTCCTAAATGACAAAAGAAAATTTTAGAAAAAGTTTTGTATTTTTCTGACTTTTTAATTATTTATTATGAATTAAAGACTAAAAGAAACTATCTAAATGATTAAAAAATAGTAAATGACTTTGGAAAAATATGAAAAATTGCAAGTAAATCTAAAATTAAACTAAGAGGCTAGGAAAATTGAAATAAGAACTTGGTTCAACCTAAATAAGCAGAATGGGACAATAAGCAGTTTGAAATAAGCCCTAAAATAAGCTAAAGAGCTCTAAAAATTATCCAATGCTCAGAAATAAATCAACATACTGATTAAATCTTAATTCAACAAAATAAGCCCAAATAAGTTCACAAAATAAGCAAATAAGCAGATATGCAGTTTACAATTTTGGACAGAGTCCAATGACTGAACAACCAACTTCCAGCTGTTCTAAAAGCTAGACCAGAGCTTATGGGGGAAAACCAAAAGCAGAATTTTAAAGCTTATACTATAAACTCCTTTCAGACCAAAAATGCCCAAAATCTAAGTTCAATTGCTTATTCAATTAAGCCAAAGATCAGATGCTAATAAAATCAAAAAGCTGATGCAGGTCTGCACAGGCCTAGGTGGGGTTTTTGCAGACAAAATTAAAGCTATCTAATAAGATGTTAAGTGAAATCCCAGATCAGAATCTAAAAGCCTATACTACTAGCTATTTGTAAACTGATTTTTAGGCAATAAGCACAATGGACTAAGCAGATAAAGGGCTGAGATCAGCAGCTAAAGGTGCATATCTGCACTGGAAGTCTGATGCAGCAGGAAATGTTTTTGGCTTTTAATTTTTGCAATACTCAATGAAATAGTACCTACTTATGTGTATCCACTTAGACTGATGAAATGAACCAAAAAATCACCAAAATGAATGTTCAAATAAGCTCAGCTTATACTGAGCTTATTATCACAGTTTTGCTTCTAATGTTGCACTAATCATCCACAAAACCTTGAAATGCCTTAAAACTGCCTATCACTTAACACAAACAGCTAATCTATCTTCCAATAAGCTCAATCATACTTTATCAATCGGTCAATGCACAGTAGCCTTCAAAAATTAACCTAGGACAGCTTGTGCCAAACACTATCTTAAAGACTGATTTGAGATAAACACTAGAACAGACCAACATTATCTATGACTCTGAGTTACTACTGACTTACTAAGCTACATTCACCCTAATGAACAACTTTTTAAACCTAAATAAGCACTCAGATAAGCTGAGCCTTATTTGCCTGTTTTTAGCTTTTTAGTGAGATCTTTGAGAAAACAAAAACATATTCCATTTAAACTACAGAAAACACAATAAGAAAAGTATTAAGCAAACAATAAACAGATGAGAAAGCAAATAAGCAGGAATTAAGCTAGTGAACAGTGAAATCCAAAAATACAAAGAAAATTAGAAATTGCTCACTTGAGACCCTAGCTTAACAAGGGCTCCAAATTGGCAGCTACAAGCTCCTAGCTTATCAAAGATAAGCTAGGTAATGTCATCTTGCCATTCCACAACTGGCAACTTCCAAAAGCGTTTCCACAGTCTCATGCTAAGGTAAACCTGTTTTGTTTTGATTATTCTCTCTCTCTTTTTTTTTTTATTTATTTATTTTTATTTTTTTTAATATTGTTAAGAGCTTATTTGATCTTCTGAAAGGTTTGAAACAACAATGAAATGTAAACAAGAACTTAGCTAAGAAAAACTTTAAATTTCTAATGAAACTGAAAATTGGTAACAATTTGGACTTGAAATCTGAAATACTTGTATTAACTTAAAAACTGATTACAACTTGAAATTAAAGAAGACTTAAATGTGAACTGAATTAAGACTTAAACTAAAAACTACTTCTAACTGCCATCAGGCTTACAAGTGACATCTATTTATACTAAAAATGAACTAAGGTTCTTCAGCTCTTGTTGTGTTTCTTTTGTGAGGAAAACAACTGGGAAAGTCACTTTGTGCTTCTTTGGAGTAATTCCCAATCGTTGGATTGAAGTTGGGATGATCACAGCCATTAAATCCCTTTTGGCGCCCAAATGGAGTGGCGGATTGATGACCTGGAGGAGGGGGGAAAGGAAGTATCACATGGGATTTGACATTAGGGTGGCTGGGTAGGTATTGGGAAGTGGAGGGGGGAGACACAGTTGTTGGAGAAGGACAGGCATGGGGATGGGTGATGTTTGGTTTTGGCGGGATTTTTGGGAAAGGGAAGAAGAGGTTGACCAGGTCAAACCTGGGGGTTAGCTAAAAGATATCGGGTTGGATTTTTTTATCATTTGGGCTTAGGTTATGTGTTAGTGGGTTGGGTTCATTGTTTGTTAGGATAAAAAGGGTAATGGGTTAATTGTTTGGATTAGTTTTGGAATTTGTTTAAACTCGGAGGACCAAAGTTGTAAATGTTGAAAATCCAGGGACCATGGCTGCCAACTTTGAAAATTAATTCCAAGGACCATTTGTGTTGTTTTGGTATTTTTGGGGTTGAGTTTGACTTTTCTTTTGTCTTTACTTGATCAAATGACTTGTTGTCGAGTCGTTCCAAAAATGCCCGTTTTCGCTCCATTTTCAATCCTTTGTACCTGAAACACATAAAAACACAAAACCAAGGATATCTGCAATATATTTGGGTGTTTTTTTTGTCATTTTTGTGTCTTAAATGGGTGTAAAATGATGAGTATTTACACACTCATCAATCCCCCACACTAAGCTATTGCTAGTCCCTAGCAATCCGATCATATGAAGTAATGAAAGGAACCAAGTATACCCCGTTTCGACTTTTTATTTGATGCGAGAAGTTTAAACTAGGACAAAAATAGATAAAATGCTTGATTTTCAAAAATGGTATCATGGAACAGAATTCACACAAACAGGGTGTCTCCAGGGAATTGAAATCGTCATCCTCTTTTTTATACTCCCAACTAAGCTTAAACTCAATGTGCAAATGCTTTTGTAAAATGCTAACACTACTTATACTAATAATCTATGTAAGCCGAAACTTTAACTTTTCACTCCCACAATTTATTCAAGTTAGGTGACTGTGCTTATTTTCAAAATTTTGACCGCAAAAATCAATATTTATTATAGTTGTTATTCGTTTAAGTCAAATACTAATTTACCGGGAACCTCAAAAATCTAAGGATCGAAAAGGGCCTTTTCCATGTAGCGGCTTTCTTCTCGGCACATCCCAAACCAGTTGGTTTTAGGTGACCAGGCTTTTGACACCTCACAGAGAATAGTACCGGAATCAGCGGAATTTCGATTTCAAAGATTTTGGATATTCCCACTACGCTAGTATTAAATACTTAAATAGATAACAACAAACGATCATTTAGAGATTAGAGACTCAAAGATGAGATCACTCCATGTAACGGCTTTCTTCTCGGCACATCCCAAACCAGTTGGTTTTAGGTGACCAGGCTTTTGACACCTCACAGAGAATAATACCGGAGCTTTCGAGGCCTTTGAAATCAACAATCTACTAAATTACCGTTTAGCTTTTATACAAAATTGACGAATCCAAGTTCAACTTCGGATTTAAATTTAAAAGAAAGCAATTTCTACATTTATTAACACATACATCAAAACTTATTGCATTTTGCAATATCATTCCATTTTTGCATTTTGCAATATCATTCCATTTTCTTATTTTTCTTTTTCATTTTTTCATTTTTTTTAAACTTATATATATATTTACATATATGCTTTCTCAAAAATTAAAATAAAAAGTTGAACTCGTGCTCTATATCAAAATTGTATAAAAATTTGTTTTGCATAACAACATGATTTTAACGTTCAAACGTTTGAAAACAGCACGTATTTATATCAGATTAAGAGCTCCTGGGAGGAAAAGCCATAGATTACTTGTATAAGCTCTAAAGAGAACCAACTACTCTACGCTCAGCATTTTCATTTGCACAAATCGTAAAACCTTAGTCTAACCGTTAAGGAAGCAGCCAGATCAACACTCTGGCAGAGTCGCGATTTCCTTTGTTCTAACCTAATCAAGACTAAACACTTCTTTTTTTATTGCAATTTCTTATCTAAAAACGAAAAAAAATTTTAAAAATTTTTGCCAAAATGGGGGTACTAGGGCACTAGAGGTACATAAGTGACAAAATTCGCGAGAATTCCCCCCCCCCCACACTTAGAATTGAATATTGCCCTCAATATTCAAAGTACCGGCTATTATGCCGACGCTTAGAACGTAAAAAGGTAATACCACTAACCAAGTGTGGAACAGAAATCTCTATTTTTCACAAACAGGATTAAAAAGATATCCCTAGATAATCGTTAGCAAAAGGATAGGATATTGGGCAGCTGGATTGAAAACAGGCGCGTCAATCATCACAATCCAAGGGAAACCTGAAAATCAGAGCAAACAACACACAAAAGCCAAGCACAGTGGGATTCCCCCACACTTAGTTGTTAGAAAGAAGAAAGAAGACAGAAACATGGGCGTTTACCCATGTAATGCTAATGTTTTTGTTAACCGAGTCACTAGCTTGACTCGACCCTGAATTCATTGGTCCATGGGGAAAGTTTGGAGATCCGGGACAACCATGGGTGGTATGTCCCCTCCAAAATAATGCTTCAATCTATGACCGTTCACCTTGAAGTTTGGTCCATCGGTTTGAGATAACTCGATGGTACCATAAGGAAAAACTTTGGCAACGGTGAATGGTGCAGTCCAACGGGTTTTAAGTTTACCCGAGAAAATCTTTAATCTAGAGTTGAAAAGAAGGACTCGATCACCAACGTTGAAAACGCGGTTCTTGATTTTTGAGTCATGAATCTTCTTTGTCTTCTCTTTGTAGATCAAAGAGTTCTCGTATGCTTGATCACGAAGTTCATTCAATTCATTTAGTTGAACCTTACGGTGATCACCCACGGACTTAAGATCGAAGTTGGCATGCTTTAAGGCCCAGTAGGCTTTGTGTTCGAGCTCAATTGGTATATGACACGCCTTTCCGTACACCAGCTTGTATGGAGTACACCCGATGGGTGTCTTGTAGGCTGTACGGAAGGCCCAGAGTGCATCGTATAATTTGTCTGACCAGGAAGCACGATTTTCTCCTACTGTCCTCTCTAAAATCCTTTTTAAACCTCGGTTTGAAACTTCAACTTGTCCACTGGTCTGTGGATGATAAGCGGTAGCAAGACGGTGAGTAATACCATACTTAAGCATGACCTTTGCAAATTGGTCATTGCAAAAGTGCGTACCGCGATCACTTATGATAGCACGGGGAGTTCCAAACCGAGCAAAGAGAGACTTCAAAAATTTACAAACTACTCGGGCGTCGTTGGTGGGGAGTGCTTTCGCTTCAACCCATTTAGACAAGTAATCGACAGCCACGAGTATATACTTGTTCCCTCGTGAAGACGGGAACGGCCCCATAAAGTCAATGCCCCAAACGTCAAAGATTTCACAAACTTGAACGAAGTTTTGTGGCATTTCATCTTTTTGAGAGATCTTCCCGTGACGTTGACAAGAGTCACAAGATTTGACTAAGTCATGGGCATCACGGTAGATTGTGGGCCAATAGAAACCGGAGTCAAACACCTTCTTGGCGGTGTAGTTCGGGCCATGATGTCCCCCGGTGGGTCCATTGTGGCAAGCCTTTAGAATTTCAACTGCTTCTTGGCCGTGAACACACCGCCGGATGACTTGATCCGCACAAACTTTAAACAAGTAAGGATCGTCCCAAAAGTAATGCTTCACATCTTTGAAGAATTTGTTCTTTTGTTGGGACGACATCCCTTTCACAACAAAGTTTCCCGCATGGTAGTTTGCAAAATCGGCAAACCATGGGGTACTAGAATCACCACGAAAAGATACCACGTTAAGTGTCTCGAGAGGAAATGTTTCATTTATTTCCTTTTTCTCGAGCACACTTTGATGGGGATTTTCTAATCGGGACAGATGATCAGCTGCGAGGTTCTCGGCTCCTTTTTTATCACGGATAATGATATCAAATTCTTGGAGGAGGAGAACCCAACGGAGCAATCTCGGCTTTGCATCTTGTTTTGCAAAGAGATATTTGAGAGCCGAGTGGTCCGTATACACTATGCTTTTAGACAAGATCAAGTATGGCCGGAATTTTTCAAAAGCATACACCACGACTAATAATTCTTTTTCCGTTGTGGTGTAATGAGCTTGAGCCTCGGTCATAGTTTTGCTTGCATAGTGTATAGGCTGAAAATGTTTTGTTTTTCGTTGCCCCAAGACCGCACCTATGGCAAAATCACTAGCATCGCACATAAGCTCAAAAGGTAGGTCCCAATCGGGGGCAACTAAAATCGGTGCTTCAGTAAGCTTTTTCTTAAGAGTTTGAAAAGCTTCAATGCACTCTTTGGAGAAGATGAACGGAGTTTCCTTTTCAAGGAGACGGGTCATTGGCCGGGCGATTTTAGAAAAATCTTAAATGAATCTATGATAGAACCCGGCGTGACCAAGAAAACTCCGAATGCCTTTGACGATAGTGGGATGAGGAAGCTTAGCAATAACATCAACTTTAGCTTTATCGACCTTAATCCCGCTCTTAGAAATTTTATGGCCGAGGACAATGCCCTCTTTGACCATAAAGTGACTTTTCTCCCAATTTAGACAAAGATTTGTGTCTTAACAACGTTTAAGCATCTTGTCTAAATGGGAGAGACATGTGGTGAAAGAATCCCCAAAGACCGAGAAATCATCCATAAAGACTTCCATAGTCTTTTCGATCATATCGTGGAAAATGGCCATCATACACCTTTGGAATGTGCCCGGAGCATTACATAAGCCAAAAGGCATGCGTCGGTAGGCAAACGTTCCGTAAGGGTATGTGAATGTGGTCTTTTCTTGATCTTGCGGATTAATGGGAATTTGGAAGTAACCCGAGAAACCGTCGAGGAAACAATAGTACTCGTTTCCCGCTAGTCTTTCGAGCATTTGGTCCATGAAGGGTAAAGGAAAGTGGTCTTTACGGGTGGCATCATTCAACTTTCGATAGTCAATGCATACACGCCATCCCGTTACCAATCGAGTAGGAATTAACTCGTTTTCATCATTTTCAATAACGGTTATGCCACCCTTTTTAGGCACACAATGAACGGGGCTCACCCAAGGACTATCCGAGATAGGGTAAATCAATCCGGCATCAAGGAGTTTGAGAACTTCCTTTTTGATAACCTCGTGAATTTTTGGATTAACCCTTCTTTGATGTTGAACCGCTGGTTTAAAGTCATCTTCCATTAAAATCTTGTGAGTACAAAATTCCGGGTTAACACCCTTAATGTCGGAAAGTTTCCAAGCGATGGCTCGCTTGTGTGACTTTAAAACCTTTATGAGAGCGGTTTTCTCCTCATCATTTAAATCCTTAGCAATAATGACGGGTAATTTATCGGTACCCTCCAAAAATGCATATTCAAGATGAGGCGGTAAGTCCTTAAGTTCGACCTCCGGAGGATCATCAGAATTTTCAACAGATTTGATTTCCTCATTATGAAGTTCTTTCGGCGGGAGAGATGATGGATCATCATTAAGCAACTTCTCAATGAGAAGAATGTCTCCCGCCGGGTCAAATACATCATCATCAATTCAAGATGGAATCGAATCACAAGACAAACAAGCTTCAATCTCTTCCAAGATGAAGTCACCTCCCTCAAATGGAGTGAGAGAGGGGGAAGAGAGAGCAACGGTAGGATCAGATGAAGTGGGATTGCCACTTAGCACTTCTTGAAAGTATTCCTCGCATGTAGAATCAAGGATATCAATTTGGTTAATTGACTCGCTTTTATGCTCGAGAAGATCTTTTGAAGTACTCTCATTATTAATGACCAATTTTTCATCTCCTACTATAAGAGTCATCTCACCTTCGTAGACGTCGATTAATGCACGAGCCATTTTCAAGAATTGTAGACGTGTGGTCTGGACTGACCCACGACAAGTGGGCCAGGCCCGGCAGACATCGGCCCACTCTACGCTAAACCCTAATCCATGCCCTATAAATACATGGCATGGATCCCCTTCTTCATCAGATATAACAGGTTACCCTAACCCTAATCAACCTATATCGCACCGATACTAACTTGACCGTCGGAGGTGGATCCCGGGGCTACGGCCTCGGGTCCACTCCTAACGGGTTCTTTGTTGACAGGTCTAATAGGGCTCGAGAAGACGACTAACGGCCCAGGAGAGTCGTTGAATCAGTCCGCGCCAGATTATGTATCAACAAGTTGGCGCCATCCGTGGGACCAACGACATGTTTCGTGCTCTCACATCACCGGAAAGCAACCGCTGAGTTCAAGTCCGGTATTTTGATTCTTTACTGTGCGAATTAATTGGCACACAAGTCAACCTTGTCTGCGCACAGATAAGTATCTTATTATTATTTTATATTGATTCGTACTGCGAATCATGAATTATAAATCGACTTTTGCGTATCGCATCTTATTTATTACGGCAATTAAATATGCGACTTTTGGCAAAAGCATCATATTTATTCACTGTTTGCAAAAGCATGCGACAGACTTTTGAAAAGGTATATTACTCATTAATGCAATTAAACGTAAGTTTTGCAAAAAGTTTGGTCAACACGATTTGATTCCGCACTGCCAATTAAAAAGTGAAACATTGGTCAAACCCATTAGATCATGTATCTTACTATTCGTACTGCGAATTATTATTAATTACTGTATGTGTTTGTTAGTGCAATTAAGCGTTACACATATTTTTTGCAAAGTGAATCCTATTGCATATATTGTAAATCGGTAAAAGATTTTATGTATCACTACGGTAGGTTTACAACAAGTAAATCTCGTATTATCTCTTTAAATATTGAAAAGATTTTACATAAATCTTTTAAATTGGTAAACACGATTTTACCTATAGCCACGCGCTATGTCCGCACGATCGGGCCTACTTTATCTTTTAGCCGCGAATTAAATGTCGCGGTTTCCTAGCTAACTCCGCGACACACTTTACTTTATTGTTAACATATTATTTATGTCTCAATATTGCTGTTATTTTTTGCCTACATGGCGTATATTTCGCCTACGTGGCGTGCCGACAAGGCGTGCATGCACTAATTAAAAACCCACGATGGTAAAAGGATGAGTAAACCTAATAAATGACTCGTTGAGTAAGAGGGTTGCAAACCCATCAACATCGGACCACGTGTCCTTGTTAAACACCTTACTCTCAAGACGTTGGAGTAAGTTCGATGCGCATCCCACGACGGATGCGCAACGATGCACACGTGCGCGTTTAACAAATTAGGAGTTAAGACAATTGACTCCTTGATATGATATTTGCAGTACGCTGCATATCATACACTTGGGCATCCCACGACGGATGCGCACCAATGCACAAGTGCACGTTTAAATAATTTAGGATTCAAGACTCTTGTCTCCTTAAAAAACGGTATTTACAGTACGCTGTATACCCATGTACAGATTTACAACAAGTAAATCTCGCAATATCTTATATTATTAATATTCGATAATATTAATATATGGTAGATTTACAACAAGTAAATCTTGCAATATATTTTAAATATTTTTAAGATTTTACATAAATCTTTTAAACTTGGTAAACATGATTTTACCATAAAGCGCACTAAGTCCACAGGATCGGACCTGCTTTATCTTTTAGACGCGAATTCATTCGCGCACATCTTTTAGCTGCGAACAACGCAGTCATGATAAACCTACTCGAGTTTGACATCTTCGCAATGGACAATCGCTATGAGCGCACGAACAAAAACCACGATGCTAGTCAATCGCTATGAGCGCACTGGACAAAAAGCCGTGGTCATGTTATGTTTTCACAACAAGACAACAAGTCTTACACATGTTTCGATACCAATCGATATAAACAACTTTATTATGAACGACAAGTTTATACATAAGGCAGATTCAACGTGCACAAGTGCTACAAAACGTTAAATCTATTATAAGCAAAGCAGGCAAAAGGAAAAGATAACTAAAAGCTATGAGCACGCCTCAACCCAGAGCTAATATCCCCGCATCTTTTTGCGCCAAAGTTGGCACACAAATAGGCACTCCATCAGATCTGGGAAGGTGCGCCGCTCCGAGATCAATTCAATGCCATAAGCGCACTGCGTTTTGCAGATTAGCTATGTGCTATTTTTTATGTAGTTTGTAAAACCTCACGATAGGATTTGCATAACTAAGTTTAATGTTCCTACATGAGTAGCACCATCAAACTTGGGGGGCTACCAGGGTATATAATACCATTGTTTCCGTACAAGTCACGCAGGCATATTTGGAAGCAGATCGTACGTAAGAGGTATTGCAAGCCCAGTACAAAGACGAATTTAAATATTCGCACCCTCTTACCGCAGGGGAGACGTCCTCTGTCGGTTGTAAAGACGAATGTAAAGTTCGCAAACAGCGCGCACAGCGCGCACTTTTGTCGCGGACAACGCGCACTTCTGCCACAGAAGTACATCTTCTGTCGCACCATGTTGCATCGCTACTGGAACAAGGGTACGCCCTTACCCAGGATGCAGCATGCGGAATCCACCTTCACCATTGTGAAACTCTCACAATCGCAATGTCAGTGTTACCCCAACTATAGAACTACGTGTTCTTCTTACGGGGTCTTTACCGTCACACTGTGGCGGGAAACCTAACATATGCGCATCCCTCCCCGTCATGAACGGGTGTTATGGAACATGGTCACCATGCACTGCGCCACACCCAGTGCGCACTGTCGTAGTGGGGTCGCGCGCACACCTTAGTTACGCACACATGAGCCATGGGTTCAGTGCGCACTATCGCATTTGGTTGATTGGGCCTACGCGGCCAGGAACAGAACTTAAGTTTAGCATAACATAGCCACGCACTATGTCATACTAAACTTGGGGGGCTTGTAGACGTGTGGTCTGGACTGACCCACGATAAGTGGGCCAGGCCCGGCAGACATCGGCCCACTCTACGCTAAACCCTAATCCATGCCCTATAAATACATGGCATGGATCCCCTTCTTCATCAGATATAACAGGTTACCCTAACCCTAATCAACCTATATCGCACCGATACTAACTTGACCGTCGGAGGTGGATCCCGGGGCTACGGCCTCGGGTCCACTCCTAACGGGTTCTTTGTTGACAGGTCTAATAGGGCTCGAGAAGACGACTAACGGCCCAGGAGAGTCGTTGAATCAGTCCGCGCCAGATTATGTATCAACAAGAATGGTCTTCCCAAGATAAGGGGGACACGGGGATCGGCATCAAAATCGACTACTACGAAGTCAACTGGGAAATGGAACTTGCCAACCTTCACGAAGACATCTTCGGCAATACCTTTTGGAACAGTAACCGATCGGTTTGCAAGTTCGAGATTCATACGTGTAGAAGTAAGCTCCGGAAGAGAAAGATTTTCCTAGACTGAAAGAGGCATTAGATTGATGCTTGCGCCGAGGTCAGCTAAGGCTAAGCATTCATCTAGCTTTTGGAAATCACAAGGGATGAGAAATTTGCCGGGGTCTCCTAGTTTTTCGGGTAACTTTTTAAGGATAACCGCCGAACAATTCTCATTTAATGGAGTCTTTGCCAATTCCAACAATTTTTCCTTATTGCTAAGGAGACTCTTGAATGTAGAAGCAAACTTTGGCATGTACAGAAGAGCATCCGCAAAACTAATATCAAAGTGTAACTTTTGAAAGATTTCAAGAAACTTCGTCATTTGACTATTAGTTTTGTCCCGGAGCTTTTGATCATTAAGCCTTGAAGGATAAGGAATTAAAGGCTTAGAATTTGTCTTCGGAACATCGGGTTCCGGAATTGGAGATTGGACGACCGGAGGTTGGACGTGTGCGGTACTTTGTGGGCTTGTATTTTGCACCTTGTCCTTTGTCACCTCGGTATCTCGATTCACTTCCCCCGGTGGAGGGGGCATAGGAGTCGAGGGTCCATCAATTGTCTTACCACTACGAGTGGTAATAGCTTTCAACTCACCCTTCGGGTTGGGAATGGTATTTCCTGGAAGACCTCCCGAAGATGAAGCTTGATTCATTTGGTTCATGAGGCTAGCAAACATGCTCTCAATTTTACTTTGAGATTGATCAATTTTGTAATTTGTATTCTTAAGTTCACTTTTAAGCTCTTGACCTTGTTTTGACATTGAGGTTTGAAAATCATTTTTCAAAGTGGTGATTTGATTTTGCATTGACCTCAAGTTAGCCTCATTTGACTTGATGTAGTTGGCAAGTTCATTTGAAGGACCAACGGGGGCTTGGTAATTAGAGGCTTGAAAGCCTTGATCGAAATTACCCCCTTGGTTTGGGTATTGATTTACCTGGGCTTGAAATTGGTTTCGAACATCTTGCCCTCTCGGTTGGTTTTGGTTGAATCTATTTGGATTGTTGGGTTGAGAAAATCCGGGTGGTCCACTTTGATTACTAACACGATAGTTCGGGTCAACTTGAGGAAGGTATTGATTACCTCCTTGGTTGTAAGCCCCGGCTACCGCATTAACTTCAAATCGACTACCATCGGTGGCAGTACAATTGTAGTATGCATGAGGACCACCACAAGTGATACAAGTTTCTTCCACCGCTTTGACTTGAGTGGGTGAAGAAGTTTGTGGGGAAGAAAGTTTCTTTTGCTTGGAAAGAACCAAGGCTTGAATAGCATCCGTGAGTTTGTCAATCTTAGCATCGGTGCTAGACGTACTCACGTGAGATGAAGAAGGAGAAGCACTACTAATTTGAGAAATAACCGGTTTGCTTCATGTAGTGCGGACCTTGGACTTGTTCTCAATAATGGCTAAAGCATCCTTTGTAGTCTGATTCAAGAGATTGCCACCGGCGGCGGCATTTAGAGTATCTTGGTCTGTTTGGTTCAAACCATTATAGAAGGTGTCGAGTTGATGTAACTCGGAGAAACCGTGGTGTGGACATTTGCGAAGTAATTCTTTAAAATGATCCCACGCTTCACTAAAGGATTCATCAAATTTTTGAGTGAATTTGGTGATTTCATTTTTAAGGCTTGTGGTTTTAGAAGGTGGAAAGAATTCGTTCACAAATTTCGACACCAAATCTTCCCATGTTTCAATAGAACGAGGGGGTTGTTTTTCGAGCCAAATCCGGGCTGCCCCCTCGAGAGAAAAAGGGAAAAGAAGAAGTTTGATAGCATCTTGAGGTACATTTCGGTATTTGATGGTAGAGGTGATCTTATTAAACCATCGAATGTGGGAATGAGGATCGTCCCTCCCAAATCCAAAATATTGACTTGCGGTTACTAAGGATAGCAACCCCGTTTTAAGCTCAAAGCTGTCAGCAACGATTGCCGGAACAACGATAGCATCTCCGTAACCCTCGGTGGGTGCTTGGAGAAGCTCAGACATGGTGCGTTCTTCCACCATTGTGACAACGGGAGGAACGGGAATAGTACGAATCTCGGGTTCGGCTATTGAGGCGGAATGCCTACGATTACGTCTCCGATTACGTCTTCTCGGAGTATGCACGAGTTCACGTAAAGGACTTGTTGACGGAGAAGAAGGAGTGCGCATGCACTAAAAATAATTCAATTAAAACAAGACCGAAGCAAAACACAAGTGAACTTAAACCAATAATCAACAAGCGTACGGTAGCTCTCTAAAAGAAAAACGCACAAAGTGGCGGAGGAACAAAGGTGGGCAATAAATGCCTCTTAAAAACCCGTCCCTTTCGATTCGACAATTTAATGTCAAGCCTCCTTAAACCTCTCTTATAGTTTGTTAATCAATTAAAGGTGAGCCGATATTCGCAAGTGATACAAAGGCAAGTTTTAAATCTTTTGTTTGGGAACTTATTATGATAATACTCCAAGTTAAGGAATATTATTTTGAGATTGCTTTTATCTTTTATTTTACACAACAAAACGGAAAATATTTTTGGGTTTTTATAAACACTTTAGGAAAAGTGTTTTGATTTTTCTGATATATATATATATACAAAGAAAAAGAAAAATATTTTTGTATTTTATGGGGTTTATGGAAAATGGGAACTTCACAAGGAAGGATCTCAAGTCACTAATCGTTAAAACCTTTAACAATATTGTCGCAACACAACCTCCCCGGCAGCGGCGCCAAAATTTGATTCGTGTGAAAACGTATATATCAAAAATACCAAGTAAACGTGAGAATAGACAAACCAACCCTTTAGGAAAAAGATTAACTTGCAAAAACCACGCTTGTGATATGTGTGATACCAGGCAAGTGATTACCCAGGTCGTGTCCCAGCGAGGTGTGAATCGAGGATTTTGTTATTGGTTAGGAATTAAAGTGCTTGAAGATTGGATTTGGATTTTTGGTGTTTGATTAAATATCCTACAATTACGGGAAGCATAAATAGGCTAAGGGAAACCTAAACATTTAAATCTACAAAGCAAATATAAGCAAAAACTATTTAAACTAGAAAACGCAAATCGAGAAATCTAAACACGAGCATAAACGTCAAATCTAAGAAATACTAACTCTACGGGTGCCAAATTATTTTTCCTAGGTCCTAAATGACAAAAGAAAATTTTAGAAAAAAGTTTTGTATTTTTATGACTTTTTAATTATTTATTATGAATTAAAGACTAAAAGAAACTATTTAAATGATTAAAAAATAGTAAATTACTTTGGAAAAATCTGAAAAATTGCAGGTAAATCTAAAATTAAACTAGGAGGCTAGGAAAATTGAAATAAGAACTTGGTTCAACCTAAATAAGCAGAATGGGACAATAAGCAGTTTGAAATAAGCCCTAAAATAAGCTAAAGAGCTCTAAAAATTATCCAATGCTCAGAAATAAATCAACAATACTGATTAAAGCTTAATTCAACAAAATAAGCCCAAATAAGTCCACCGAATAAGCAAATAAGCAGATATGCAGTTCACAATTTTGGACAGAGTCCAATGACTGAACAGCCAACTTCCAGCTGTTCTAAAAGCTAGACCAGAGCTTATGGGGGAAAACCAAAAGCAGAATTTTAAAGCTTATACTATAAACTCCTTTCAGACCAAAAATGCCCAAAATCTAAGTTCAATTGCTTATTCAATTAATCCAAAGATCAGATGCTAATAAAATCAAAAAGCTGATGCAGGTCTGCACAGGCCTAGGTGGGGTTTTTGCAGACACAATTAAAGCTATCTAATAAGCTGTTAAGTGAAATCCCAGATCAGATTCTAAAAGCATATACTACTAGCTATTTGTAAACTGATTTTCAGGCAATAAGCACAATGGACTAAGCAGATAAAGGGCTGAGATCAGCAGCTAAAGGTGCATATCTGCACTGGAGGTTTGATGCAGCAGGAAATGTTTTTGGCTTTTAATTTTTGCAATACTCAATGAAATAGTACCTACTTATGTGTATCCACTTAGACTGATGAAATGAACCAAAAAATCACCAAAATGAATGTTCAAATAAGCCCAGCTTATACTGAGCTTATTATCACAGTTTTGCTTCTAATGTTGCACTAATCATCCACAAAACCTTGAAATGCCTTAAAACTGCCTATCACTTAACACAAACAGCTAATCTATCTTCCAATAAGCTCAATCATACTTTATCAATTGGTCAATGCACAGTAGCCTTCAAAAATTAACCTATGACAGCTTGTGCCAAACACTATCTTAAAGGCTGATGTGTGATAAACACTAGAACATACCAAAATTATCTATAATTCTGAGTTACTACTGACTTACTGAGCTAAATTCACCCTAATGAATAGCTTTTTAAACCTAAATAAGCACTCAGATAAGTTGAGCCTTATTTGCCTGTTTTTAGCTTTTTAGTTAGATCTTTGAGAAAACAAAAACAGATTCCATTTAAACTACAGAAAACACAATAAGAAAAGTATTAAGCAAACAATAAACAGATGAGAAAGCAAATAAGCAGGAATTAAGCTAGTGAACAGTGAAATCCAAAAATACAAAGAACATTAGAGATTGCTCACTTGAGACCCTAGCTTAACAAGGGCTCCAAATTGGCAGCTACAACTGGCAACTTCCAAAAAGCGTTTCCACAGTCTCATGCTAAGGTAAGCCTGTTTTGTTTTGATTATTCTCTTTTTTTTTTCTTTTTTTTTTATTTATTTTTTTTTAAATATTGTTAAGAGCTTATTTGAGCTTCTGAAAGGTTTGAAACGAAAATGAAATGTAAACCAGAACTTAGCTAAGAAAAACTTTAAATTTCTAATGAAACTGAAAATTGGTAACAATTTGGACTTGAAATCTGAAATACTTGTATTAACTTAAAAACTGATTACAACTTGAAATTAAAGAAGACTTAAATGTGAACTGAATTAAGACTTAAACTAAAAACTACTTCTAACTGCCATCAGGCTTACAAGTGACATCTATTTATACTAAAAATGAACTAAGGGTCTTCAGCTCTTGTTGTGTTTCTTTTGTGAGGAAAATAGCTGGGAAAGTCACTTTGTGCTTCTTTGGAGTAATTCCCAATCGTTGGATTGAAGTTGGGATGATCACAGCCATTAAATCCCTTTTGGCGCCCAAATGGAGTGGCGGATTGATGACCTGGAGGAGGGGGAAAGGAAGTATCACATGGGATTTGACATTAGGCTGGTTGGGTAGGTATTGGGAAGTGGAGGGGGGAGACACAGTTGTTGGAGAAGGACAGGCATGGGGATGGGTGATGTTTGGTTTTAGCGGGATTTTGGGGAAAGGGAAGAAGAGGTTGACCTGGTCAAACCTGGGGGTTAACTAAAAGATACCGGGTTGGGTTTTTTATCATTTGGGCTTAGGTTATGTGTTAGTGGGTTGGGTTCATTGTTTGTTAGGATGAAAAGGGTAATGGGTTAATGGTTTGGATTAGTTTTGGAATTTGTTTAAACTTGGAGCACCAAAGTTGTAAATGCTGAAAATCCAAGGACCATGGGCTGCCAACTTTGAAAATTAATTCCAAGGACCATTTATGTTGTTTTGGTATTTTTGGGGTTGACTTTGACTTTTCTTTTGTCTTTACTTGATCAAATGCACACTTGTTGTCGAGTCGATCCAAAAATGCCCGTTTTCGCTCCGTTTTTAACCCTTTGTACCTGAAACACATAAAAACACAAAACCAAGGATATCTGCAATATATTTGGGTGTTTTTTGTCATTTTTGTGTCTTAAATGGGTGTAAAATGATGAGTATTTACACACTCATCAGTGACTTTGGTAGAGTTTTGGACGCGAATTACTTAATGAAAAATAAATCATTTTGCAAACTTTCACTTCCTATGTATAGTTGGCCAGGTCGACTTTAAAATGAACCAAGTTTCGTTATTTTTGAAGTCGGTTTGATGGTCGAAATCTGTTTCAAAAATCGGGTGATCGAACATGATTTTAATAATAGTCTGGAAAATAGGTTTTAAAACTAGTGATTGAGCAAACTTTAAACACCCATAACTTTTAACTAGTTCGATAAATTTTCAAGATTCTTTCTTCTAAAATAAATTTGCTAGATCACTTTTAGCATGCCAAAACCTTAGAATTTTTAGTGAAGGTCTATGGGTCGAAAAATGGGTCAAAAGTAGGGCTGTTGGGTCGACAAATGTTAGCGATAAAGGGTGAACTTTGGACCTCAATAACTTGTAAATGGTTTGATCATTTTCATTGATTCTTTTTCCTAAATTAAGTTCACTATGTGAACTTTAACATTCCATGAGGACAAAAATTTTAAAGGTCTTATGAGGGTCGAAAACAAGGTTCAAAGTTGGGTGGTTGGTCGACTTTTATTGAAAACTAAATAACTGGAATATTACTTTCTACTTTTAGCGATATGAAGCAATATTTAAGACTCGATATCTTCTAGCTCATTTAACCTTTTCCGATGATTCTTGTTCCTAATTAAAGTTTGCTGGGTGAACTTTATTTATGTCAAAAACCAGAATTTATAGTAAACGTTTGGGGGTTGGTTCATAGGGAAAAAGTTAGGGGTCTGGGCTGTTATTCTGCTCGATATGTACCACAGAACAACAGACCCGATGGGGTTTTTAAGGTTTTTAAACATTTTTAATTATGTTGCCATGCATGATAGGATGTTATTACATATATGTTAACATGTCCTTTACGTTTTTGATTTGTTTTAACAAAGTTTCGAATACCTAGGGTGTGTCTATTCTTTTTGGTCGATCAGACATCAAAAAGGAAAAAGAAAGACTTAATATTTTTTATTAGGGTTCTCTTTAGTGGTTGTATTTTAGTGTTCTTAGTATTATAATAAGTAAATAAACTGAATTTAAAATGAAATTAGAGTACTTACTTAGGGTTGGTTCGACTAGGGTTTTGGATATCGAATAAGTTTGTTTCCTGAACACAACCTATCCTCCTCCTCTTCTAAGCTAGGTAAGGTTTTGTTGAGAGTAAGTTTGGGCTGTGGATCAGTAAGGAATTGGTATGGAATGAGATTGTATTGGGTAGTTTGTCGAATTGGTGTGTGAGTAAAAGGGAGATATATTGGCTGCTATTTATGGGGAAAGGATTAGGGTTTCCAGGTTGTGTAGGAGGGAACATGCGGAGATAAGAGGGAACATGTGGAGATAATTTTGGATTAGAAAACTAATGGAGAGGGATGAAACGTGTAGTATGTATTGGAGGAGGGTGATGTGTTTTATTTAGAGACCATACATGTGTTTTACAAGGTGAAGTGGAAGTGAAAGGGACTTAGGAGGGGGCATGTGGACTGATTTTCAGAGATGAAGGAAGGAGAAACATGGCTAGGGGAGATGTATTTTGTGTAGATATTATGTAAGGGTAAACTTAGTTATGTTTTTAGGTTGAAATTCGACTAGGTGATTTAGAGGAGAACCGAATGGGCTTTGAGGAGTGGTATCATGGGTTTATGGAGTGGTACTTTAGGTTTAAGTATTAGTTAGTTTAGTTCTCTTAGAGTTAGTTCATGTATTTAACTATTTAGGAAAATATTTATAATTATTATATATACATAATTTGGATTTTTGAAGAATAAAGGGAAAATTAGTTTAGGCTTATTAGGGTTGTAACATATATTTAATAGAGTTGTATTATGATAAGAAAAATATGGTTTTAACAATTGATTAGTTTATAGAAATGATTTGTTAACTTTTATTATGTTTTAAAAGTAAATAAATGGAATTTATAGTTTTTGTGCATTAGGCACGTGTACCTTGGGTTAAAAGACTTGCAAAAATATTTAAGGAGTTTAGGAAAAATAATTTTTAAGGGTTATGCATGTATGGTTTGCAAATCATGCTTTAAAATAATTATAAATAGGGTTTTAATAAAGGTTTTGTAAATAAATGTGTTCATGCATAAAAGGCTTGTACTCTAGCTTAAATAACTTGTAAACTTAATATTTTGTAAAAAAATATTATAAATTAATTTAGGGTTTGTGAATTCTGCACATAAAATCATAGTTTTATGTAATTAGGGTTTTATCGGGAGCTGAAATGGAATTAGGGTTTCTGGTGCTTTGGTAACTTGTACATTAACTCAGATGAGTTGTATTTTTATGTTCTGAGGTTTAGTTGTTCATATTTGGTGTTGTGATGAATTTTAGGGTTTCCTAGAAACTCTATTCAGATAATGAATGTTTTATTGGTACTTTCGTTAAGGATTTATCGTAAAGTGGTAAATGATATTCTGTAATGTTTTCATATCGTGATGTTTATAAAATAAACATTAGATTCGTTAGGCAGGTCTATGTAGGAGCACGTTTATCAGGGATGTGAGTTACGTCACATGAGATAGGAGATACAATCAAATAAATAAATAAAAAAAATTACACGTAGAAAAGGATAAATATTCTGAGTACTAGTTTATCTTAGAGCGGGATTTTCACAGTGGTTACAGTCACCCCCCATTAAGGGAATTTTGTCTCGAGATTCAGTCTATGTTGGTCGGAATGTAAGGGAAAAGGTTTGGGTATCTTGTCCGTATTTGATTTTCTTATCTTAGGGGTGATGGGTGGAAATTGTAGACATCTATTGTGGTTAGTTAAATGGAATTAGTTTGAACAATTTGTTTTGTCTTAAAATTTTACTTTTGAATGAAAATTGTTATTAGAAAATCTGAAAAGGTAACTGTTCCATTTATGACATGATTTTTCCTAAATTATACATAGTTGGCAAGGCTATGCATAATTAAGGACTGAATGATGTGATATTTGGTCCAGTTATGGTGATACTTATATTTCTTCAAAAGTTTTAGACGGTGTTCAACGTTTTGTTTTTGTAAAATGATCACGTAATTGCTTTTCTCAAAGATTCTGTTCATACTATGATGATAGGTCAGGGATTTCTAGAGTGGAAATGGGTTATCCTTAAAACAAATATTAGGGTTCGAGTGGAATTCTTACGGGAGTATAGGGTATTGTTACATAATGACCGGAAATAGAACAAATAGAATAGAAACGTAGATTATGATTAGTACGGAAATATTACAAGATAGAGACTTCGTACGGTAGAAAGGATAGTTAATACGTGTTAGGAATATGAATATTCAGCTGAAGACTCGGTCACCCCGAGTACTTATTAGCACATCATAGCTCGTAGGATTATCAGTAATATTATTAGTAGATTAGTTATTATTAGTATTGTGGAGTGGGTCGGGTCTTTACCCACTGTCAGCTCGCTCCACAGCTCGCTAGGGGCACAATATGTTAGAACTATAAATACCCCTTCCCACTCTTGGGAAGGGTTGGACCTCATTCTCATTTTAATCTAATACACATAACTTTCTCTCTCTAAGGTTCCCAACACTTGCTATTCGATCCATAGATCTAGTCCCAAACGTGTGTTTATTGACTCGTGACTATCCTACAATTGGTATCAAGAGCCATGGTTAGGTCCATGTGTGTTAGGATTCACGGATTTGATTAGTTTTTGGGGTGTTTTGGTTCGAATAGATAAGTGACAAAAACTCTATTTTGTGCTTTGTTTAGTAGTTAGAAGTTGTTAAATCTTGTACTTTCTAGCTTAGGGGTTGCATAGAAGTAGTGTTTGGTGGTTGGAATCGTTGTTTCAAGCTTCGTGTGGTGATTTTTGGCTGCATCGTGTGTTTTTGTAAAGGTGTTCTTCGTTGCTGTTTGTCTCTCGGAGACAAGTTCAAAGGTGCGGTTTGTGTTACCTCGAAGGAGCGGTTTGTCTTATTACCGGTTTTGGCAATAACGACAAAACGCTTTGAAAGCGACGTGTTTGGCGGATTGTGTTGTCCGTGCGGTTTGTCTTTGCGGCTTGTGTTTGTGTTGTCTGTGCGGTTTGTCTGTGCGGCTTGTCTGTGCGGTTTGTCTGCGCGGCTTGTGTTGTGCGGTTTTTCTGTGCGGCTTGTGTTGTGCGGTTTGTCTGTGCGGCTTGTCTGTGCGGTTTGTCTGTGCGGCTTGTGTTGTGCGGTTTGTTTGTGCGGCTTGTCTTTGCGGCTTGTGTTGTGCGGTTTGTCTGTGCAGCTTGTGTTGTGCGGTTTGACTGTGCGGTTTGTCGTTGCGGTTTGTCGTTGCGGTTTGTGTCCTCAAGGTTGCTATTTGCCCGTTGCGGTTTGTGTCTTGGTGATTTTAGAAATTCCCGCGAAAGATTCGATTTCTCGGTTAAATCACAAGATCTGTAAAATCCCGTAGTTACTATGGCTACCACATCAAGCACATCATCAGAAGATATTCAAGCAGCAGGATCTGACACTCGTCCACCTATGCTAGATAGGACGGATTATGAGTCTTGGGCACAACGGATAAGACTTTACTGCTTGGGAAAAGATAATGGAGTTAACATTCTCAAGTCAATTGACGAAGGACCATATCAGATGGGTACCACCAGAGATGTTGTTACAACTGGTGAAGATGGGACTGTAACTTTGGGAATCGACAGACCTAGAAACTACAATGATCTTAATGAAGAAGAAAAGAAGAGGTATGATGCTGACATTAGAGCTTCAAACATTGTCATTCAAGGTCTTCCAAAGGATGTATACAAGCTCATCAATTTCAACACTGAAGCTAAAGCTGTGTGGGACAACGTTAAAATGTTATTGGCAGGATCAGAACTCACAAAGGAAGGTCGTGAGTCACAGCTGTATGATGAGTTCGAGCATTTCAAGATGAACTCATGAGAGAATATCACAGACTACTATGTGAGATTTCATAAGTTGGTGAATGATATGAGGATGATCAGAATGACTATGCCCAACATCCAACTAAACTCAAAGTTTGTGAACAACATGACTCCTGAATGGGACAGATTTGTTACTGCTGTCAAACTCAACAAAGGTTTAAGGGATACCAACTATGAACAGCTGTACGCCTACTTGCAACAACATGAGAAGCATGCTGCCTACGATCGGGTGCTGAGAGAAAAGTTAAATCCTTCAACTCCAAATGATCCACTGGCTTTTATGACAAATGTTCTACCAACAACCCAATCATCTTCCAACCCAAGCTATCATCAACTTCACTCACCAGTACCTGTTATGAATTCTCAACTTGACTCAGGCTACTCTCAGACCGACAAAATGATTGACAACCTCACCAATCAAGTATCATTACTGGTTCAACAGTTTAAAACATCACTCCCTCAGACCAACAATCAGTTAAGGAATTCATCCAACCCTCGCAATCTTGCAATGGTGGAGGATGGGAAAAGTGTGGTTCAGAATGTGCAAGGGAGAGATGGAAGAAATATGGGTCGAGGTTATGTGCAGAATAGAGCCGGGAATGCCAATCAGGGGCAAGGGAAACAGATCAAGTGTTATAATTGTGGGGGGCTAGGACATATTGCCAGAAACTGCAATCAACCTAAACGTCCTCAGAACTCAGATTACTTCAAAGACAAGATGCTGTTAATGCAAGCTCAAGAGAATGGAGCTGTATTGGATGAGGAAGAGTTACTGTTCTTGGCTGGTGATGGGGGAAATACGTTTGATGAAGATGTGGATGAGCAACCAGTTCAGGATCTAGCTCTTAACGACCCTAACATCTTCAAAGCGGATGATTGTGATGCATTTGACTCTGATGTAGATGATGAACCTACTGCTCAAACCATCTTCATGGCCAACTTGTCTTCCTTGGCTTCATCACCTCGACAAGCTGGTTCCTCTAGTGCATCTGTGATATCTGAGGTACTAAAAATTTATGACACGTATGATATAGTTGATGGACAAAAGAATCCCAACGAAGTACAACAGGCAGATGTTTCTGATTCAAATAATGTTGACATGGAAAATAGCAATATTATTTCATATGAACAGTATTTGAATCACAACAACTCGCCTGATGTACCACATGGTGATTCTTCTGTCAATAATGATGCTTGTGTTATAAGTAATGTGCGTGCCTTAGATAATGCGTGTAATATAGATAATGCATGTGAGTGCCATGAGAACAACTTGCCTGTCCCTGATGATAACTTGATCACTAGACTAAACATTTATAAAGAACAAGTGGCTATGTATGAACAGCGTGCTAAGTTTGAACTTAATCAACGCGAGCAGAAATTAGAAGGTCAAATGAGTACACTTATTAAAGAGTCTAGAGTAAGAGAAGAAACATTAAAACAAGAGTTGAATTCTTTGAAAAATCAGCTAGAACAGTCTGTCAAACAAAAACAGGAAGTACAAAAGTGTATAACTACACTTAAGCTAGAATTCAAAGAAAAAGAAAAGGAACTCTTAAATGATTTTTCTAGACTCAAAACCTTAAAGAATAAGCTTGAAGGTAAGTTGTACACACAAGATCAAACCATACATACTGCTCAAATGATTCACAAGCACAGAAAGTTGAGTGATAAGCATAGTAAAATCATGATAGGTGAACCCAAGTCAACCATCCTTAGGGACATGAAAGTAGTTCAACCTGCCCTATATGATGGTAATGGGATGCTTATGCCTATTCATGAACCGCCTGAGCATATCTACACAAATGAAGAGGATGAGATAAGTGATAGAACAAGGGAAAGAATGAATAAGAAAATGAGGGATCCTGAGTGCATAGCCAGACGAATAATAATCAAACCCCATGACTATAGTGAGGAAAATCGTTTGACTGTGTTTGCTCCTCAAAAGAAGTTAACACCTGAACATATATTCTGGAAACAAGATAATGAAAAACTTAAGGAAGAAAAACTTAAGGCCAACACCCCTCTCATTAGAAAAGTTGCGTCCATAACGGTGTATCCTCCCAATACACCTAGGAATTTAGTGCCTTTGTATCTTCCCACTGAATGCAAAACCTTTATTAGCTTATATGTGCTTTGGCAACTGTTTGCTGATTTCGATAAAACATGTAAGAAGAGAATCACACCAACCGGCATTACTGAGGGGGAAAGGTGTTTTGAACATGCAAAAAGGTGTTACTTAACTGAGGTCATGCCATTCTTTAAACTACTTAAAGAACATTTTGAAGGGTTGCAAACTGCCCTCAACACAGAAATAAAAGAAATGAAAGTAGTGTTTAAAGACATGGAAAATGAAGTGAATGAATACGCAATAGAACTTAAGATTCGTGAGATTGAAAGAAAAAACATACTCATCACTAATGACAACTTGATTGCTAAATGTATTGCACAAGATGTATTTTACACTGCTACTGATTCTGCATTGTCTGCTTGTCAATTTCATGAGTATGCTATTGCGTTAAATGTCACCCAGAATCGTGTTGTTAAGCTTGAGGGGGAGAATTTAAAATTGCTTGAAAAAATTCAAAATGATGACCATGATAATATGGTTAAACATTTTTCAAAACTAGAAGTTGATTATCTAAATTTGCAAATGAAACATCAACATTTAAATGAAAAACACAAAATATCAAATAACAAGACATCCTTGGATGCTCCTGAATTTGATACTTATTTTGAATTAAGCAAACGAGATGAGATAATTCAAGCTCACACGAACACGATTCGACTGCTGAGGGCACAAATTGCCCAATTGAAATCCAACAAGTGTGATGTGCATGGCACCAATAAACCTTCGCCCTTAGATTCTCAGAATTTTCAATATCAAAACACCATAAATAAGTTACATCATGAAAATGAGTGTTATCGAGAAGAAAATTCTAAGATTAAACAACATTACAAAGAGTTATATGATTCTGTTAAAGTTACAAGAAACAATCACAATGATCATGTAACCTCTTTGTCAAATGAAATTGAGAATCTTAAGGCTCAGGTGAAAGGTAAAATGCCATGCACCACTTGTAATTGTGATGCACCAAAGGCTACTGCTAGTAAAAAGTATGATGTTGATGTTGGGCGTATTCCATTTAACCTTAGAAATAATAGCTTTGCCCATCAAACATATCTCGATCATCTTAGAGAGGGCCTTGACACACTTCGTGAGGTAGTTGAAGAGGATAGAACTGAAAAGCCACTTGATAGGGCAACTGTTTATGCCTGCAAACTCACGAAAAGGATTCAGGAAAACTTAGAATATGCCATAGGCTCAGTCCCTAAGTTTAACAGCCATAGAGATAGATTTGTTGCATCATCATCCACTATTAAGTACAAACATGTAGCCTTTGATTTACCATGTACAACATCAGAACCCAGCACATCAAATTCAGGAAAACATATGTTAGTAAAACAAACTGAAGTTCCCATCGTTACTTCTACAGGAGTGAAAAGTGACACCCAAGCTAGCGGGTCAAAGCCTAAAGGTAATACAAGGAATGATAGGACTACGCCAGCTAAGAGTGATCACAAGAAGAGTGTAGAAGCCCAACCTAGGAACAATAAGTTTGCAAAGACTAGATTGAATCGTGTTGATTCTAGTATTAAAAGTACTGTAATTAATTCGAATTCTAATATGGTCTGTAAAACATGTGACAAATGCTTATTTTCTGCTAATCATGATGAATGTGTTGTGTCATTTCTGATGCCTCATGCACCACTCCATGTTAGTTATGTTAGAAAAACTGAAAGAAGTAAGAAAGTTTGGAAGGCAACAGGAAAAACTTTTGCAAATGTTGGGTATCAATGGAGACCCACTGGAAGGAAATTTGCTTTAGGAAATAAACATCCATTACCTAAGGTGAATAAACATAAAAATGTAAAATTTATGGAATGGAGACCAACAGGTCGAATTTTACCCTTAGGAACACAATGCCTTCATCATAAGTCATCTGCTGAACCTACGGTAGATTCCACTATAGTAACCTCGGTGATTGATACTTCTGTGGCTCCTGAATTTGTGTGTGCTAACCAAACGGACCCCAACTACACGTGGGGATCCACATCTTTCAGTTATCCATCGTTGTCTGTTTTCAAATGCAGGTCGTACAAATCGTCCTTTGGTATTTGGACTCAGGCTGCTCTAAACATATGACTGGGGATCGCTCGCGGCTCAAGAACTTCGTGAAAAAGTTTATCAGGACAGTTAGATTCGGGAACAACCACTTTGGTGCTATAATGGGTTATGGAGATTATGTGTTCGGTGACAGTGTAATCTCTAGGGTATATTATGTGGAAGGATTAGGGCATAATCTGTTTTCTGTGGGTCAATTCTGTGATTCAGATCTGGAAGTGGCTTTAAGAAAACATACATGTTTTGTCAGAGAATTGGATGGTATAGATATCCTCAAGGGCAGTCGGGGCACCAATCTATACACCATATCGATTGAAGAAATGTTGAAGTCCTCTCCCATATGCTTGCTTTCAAAAGCCTCTAAAACAAAATCATGGCCGTGGCATCGTCGTTTGAACCACTTGAACTTCGGTACCATAAATAATCTTTCCCGTAAAGATATTGTTAGAGGGATGCCCAGACTAAAATATGAGAAAGATCATCTATGCTCTGCATGTCAACTGGGCAAAAGCAAGAAACAAACCCACAAGCCTAAAACCATTAACACCAACTTGGAAGTTCTTCATACCCTCCACATGGACTTGTGCGGTCCAATGAGAATACATACCATAAATGGAAAGAAGTATGTTCTGGTGATAGTAGATGATTATTCTCGGTTCACATGGGTAAAGTTTTTGAGAACCAAGGATGAAATGAAACTTCTGAGGTTATCATTAAACTCATAAAACAGCTGCAAGTAAGGCTCGATAAAACTGTCAGAATCATCCGCACTGATAATGGTACTGAGTTTGTTAACCAACAACTCCGAAATTTCTATGAAAATATTGGCATCACGCATCAGAAAAGTATCCCTCACACTCCTCAGCAGAACGGTGTTGTCGAACGAAGGAACCGTACTCTGGTGGAAGCTGCAAGAACCATGCTTATATTTTCAAAGGCACCGATGTTTCTCTGGGCAGAGGCTATTGCAACAGCATGTTTCACCCAAAACCGATCTTTAATTCATCCGGTTCATGAAAAGACTCCCTACGAGTTAATTCATAACAAGAAACCAGATCTTTCCTTTCTCCGTGTGTTTGGTGCACTTTGCTATCCGACTAATGATAGTCAAGACTTGGGAAAGTTAAGAGCTAAAGCAGACGTAGGTATTTTTGTTGGATATGCACCAGACAGTAAAGGGTATAGAATCTATAATAAGAGGACCCGTAAAATCATGGAAACCATTCACGTCATGTTCGATGAGCTGAGTGAGCAACTTGCTTCAGAACAAATTAGTTCTGGACCCGATCTTAAACGTTTGACACCTGGACCCATTAGTTCAGGACTTGTACAGAATTCCACGCCTGCGGATTCTTTTGTACCACCTACATGTGAGGATTTGAAGAAGTTATTTGATCCTATGTTTGATGAATACTTTGAGCCAACGAATGGAACCATCCCAAGTACACCAGCTGTACTTCCTATGGCTGAGGCTCAATCCCCGCAAGGCATAGAAGGCCCAACAGCTTCAGTATCAGTCAGCCTCAATGCTCCATCTGCCAGTCAATCGCCTTCATCATCAAATACTCAATCCTCTCCAGTACTACAAGAATCTGCAGATAACCATTCTTTGGAAGTTAATCCTTTTGCTCCTGTTGATGAGGTTCCTTTTGAAAACATATTTGCTCCTGAACATTCATCAGACACATCCTCTCTTGAAGAACACAGCACTGCTACATCAGTTCAAAACCCTCAATCTCATGACCATCTCAGAAAATGGACCAGCGATCATCCAATCGACAACATCATAGGCAATCCCTCACGTCCAGTATCCACACGTAATCAATTAGCCACTGATGCACTATGGTGCTTCTTCAATTCCGTGCTCTCCAAAGTCGAACCTAAAGATGCCAAGGAAGCAATGACAAAAGATTGCTGGTTCGAGGCTATGCAGGATGAAATTCATGAATTTGATCGACTTGAAGTATGGGAATTAGTGCCTCCTCCAGAGCTTGCAATGATCATTGCTTTAAAGTGGATCTTCAAAGTGAAACTTGATGAGCATGGTGATGTGTTAAAGAACAAGGCACGGCTAGTTGCAAAAGGATTCAGACAAGAAGAGGGTATTGATTTTGAAGAATCGTTTGCTCCGGTTGCTAGAATTGAAGCCATAAGAATCTTCCTTGCAAATGCTGCTAGTCGGAATATGATAGTCTACCAGATGGATGTCAAAATGGCCTTCTTGAATGGTGACTTAAAGGAAGAAGTTTATGTGAGCCAACCCGAAGGATTCATGGATGCTGAACATCCTACTCATGTTTACCGCTTAAAGAAGGCTCTTTATGGGTTGAAGCAGGTGCCAAGGGCATGGTACGATACATTGTCCAAATTCCTTCTAGTGAACGAGTTCTCCAAGGGTGTTGTTAATCCCACACTATTCACCAGGAAATCAAGAAAACATCTACTATTTGTTCAGATTTACGTAGATGATATCATCTTTGCTTCAACAGATCCTAGTGAATGTGATAGATTTTCAAAGGAGATGAATTCCAAGTTCCAAATGTCCATGATGGGACAAATGTCATTCTTCTTAGGATTACAAGTTTCCCAAAGTCCCGGAGGCATATTCATTAATCAATCCAAATACGCCAATGAGATCTTGAAAAAGTTTGGATTCGATTCAAGTGAGCCTGTTGACACTCCCATGGTTGATAGAACAAAGCTAGATGAAGATCCTTCAGGAATTCCAGTGGATAAAACAAAGTATCAAAGCATGATTGGATATTTGATGTACATCACTGCTAGTAGACCAAATCTTCTGTTTGCTGTGTGTATGTGTGCTCGGTATCAATCCAAGCCAACCAAAAAGCATGTTGAAGCGGTGAAAAGGATCTTCCGATATCTTCAAGGCACAGTTCATATGGGTCTCTGGTATCCTAAGGACACAGCAATGGAGTTAACGGATTATGTAGATGCTAATCATGCGGGATGTCAAGACACTCGTCGTAGTACTTCAGGAGGAGCTCAGTTTTTAGAGGAAAAGTTGGTTAGTTGGTCTTCTAAGAAGCAGATGAGTACTTCCATATCATCTACTGAAGCTGAGTACATTGCCATGTCTGCTTGTTGTGCACAAATCCTTTGGATGCGATCACAACTTTCAGACTATGGATTCTCATACAACAAAATTCCCCTATATTGTGACAACAAAAGCGCCATTGCTCTTTGTTGTAACAATGTTCAGCACTCCAGGTCTAAACACATCGACATCAGGCATCACTTCATCAGGGAACAGGTGGAAAAGGGTATTGTGGAACTATATTTCGTGAGGACAGAGTTTCAGTTAGCTGACATCTTCACCAAGGCTCTCCCAAGAGAAAGGTTTCAATTTATTCTCCCACGCCTTGGTATGAAGAGCATGACACCTGAAACCCTCAAGTGTCTTCAGGAAGAAAAGGAGGAGTAAAGGATTGTCTTCTTATATCCTTGTACATAGTTTTATTTACCTTAAAACAAAAAGAAAATGCAAAAATATAAAACCTATAAAAACCATAAAAATTGAAAAATCAGAAAATACCAAAAATATTCCTACCTAGGCATGTCTTCTGTTTATCGATAACATTTACGGATCTAGAAATGTCATTAAACAATGACACGGATCTGTAAATGAAGCTCGAGCAGAAGTTATACTAATCAGTTAAAACATGTCTTAATGGCTTGTAGTTACTTCATACTGCAACCCGTGCTATACTCTGGGGAAAGTATGTCGCCAAAAAGACAGATGTTCCTCCAACCGGGTGATGTTCACCTGGGCATGGATTACTTTATATCCATGTTTCTCCGATCTGATGTACGTTTTAGTGTGTCATTTCGTGTATAAGAAGAGAAGTCTTCTTTACATCAGACTCTTTATCTTTTTTGATTCTTCAAGAGAGTCTTGATGATTACACAAGGTGGTAAATTGAATTAAATTTTCACAAATACTCGTCGCTCAATTGAATGACTACAGCTCTTTAAATAGAAAACGGGTCATTAATTGAGGGGGAGTATATTTGTTCAAATTTCTGACACCTTGCCAAAATTTGTGCAACATCAGCAGTGACACTCTCTCGTGGTTTAAGGGGGAGCATAGTATGCTCCGAAATCAGAATATATTTAAACCTGACCACATTTTCTCCCAAATTTTCTAAACTTATTTAAATCAATTGGGATCACAAATCTCAAATGGTTTGAAATTTTTGATCGGGGGAGAGAATGTGATTTAAATATGAAATCTGATAAAATGTGATGATTTGGAAGTTAATGTAAGCTCTCCCATATGTGCTAAACTCTTTTGTATATCGATGCACATATTGAGGGGGAGCAAATGTTTTTTTAACAAAACATAAAGGATTGGGCATCTCATGCGAGTGTGGCTCAGACATAACAGATGAATTGACGAAACTTGAACTGTCATCAATCGAAAGGATGCGTCTTGGCCGGGTAATAATTTCAAGCTGGTCTAACCAGTGATGTAAGCGTGTCTCGAAAAAGACGTATCTGAGTAGAGTGTACCGTTTCGAGAAACTTTCTGTGGACTTGAACAGGCCGGGTAATAATTTCAAGCTGGTCTAACTAGTGATGTAAGCGTGTCTCGAATCGGTCATGTTCACTGAAAGTTGATCAATTCAAAAAGTGCGAGCTCTACCTAACATGTGCAAATTTATAAAACAATCAACCGAGCACATGTTGAGGGGAACATTTGAAAAATATAAAACTCTCAAGTGTTTGCAAAAAATGTGTTTCAGAATCATGAACACTTTGAGAGATTTTTCAAAGATTTGGTTTGGCAATCGTGGATGAATACCAAAGACCGACCATTTTAATTAATGCATGGAGTTATAAGGATGGTTATGTTAGGCTCAAGTTCCCATGATCCCGCCAGAGCCGGAGGGATCTACCCAGGGACAATCCACTAGTTAGTGTAGAAGTCCTTAGGTATGTTTAAAAAGGAGAAAAGTGGATAAGGGAAAAGTGCCGACTGAGATGGAGCTAGTACTGGAACAAACCCAACAAGGTGCTAGTAATGAAGTCTCGGTAAGCACTGAAGGGGTTGAAGAATGAAAAAGAATTGTAAAGATAAAGGGTGAAAAGAAAGAAGCCCTCCTTACAACTTAGGCAGAAATCGGGTCAATTCATATGCTGTCAGAATCACTTAGATGATTGCTGGCATTGAAGACAAAGTATCATGGACCCAGTGATACGCTGTACAACCCTCCCTAACCATTCAAGGTCCCTCAAAGGACTCTTGTTTCAATTGTCACGGAGCTCAATACATTTCTATCGTCTCTCTCACTCCGAGTTAGATGATATTGAAAAGGTGGCAGTCCTCTCCAGCCTCCGATCACCAAATCAAAACGCACAATAGAGTCTAGAGCCACGAGATGCATAATAATATCTCATAGGAACACGAATTATTTCTACACTGGTTGTTCAACATTAAGGACACCAGTTGTAAACTCATGAGTCCTACGCAGATCTTAGCAATCTGCCAGAACATTTATGAGAGAATTTACAAATGTAATTCTCAATGATTGAATGGAAATTCCTGCCAGGGACAACATCAAACAGCCCTGAAAGCAGGTCACTTCGGTAATTCCTTGTGGATTACGCTTACTGATCGCGGCGGTTTCAAACGGTCTACAGTCGTGGAGTGATCTCCAGCGACTCACCTAATCATTGATATACTACGGTACGATCTTAAAAAGCCCTCTATGGGTTTTCGATTAGGAACGGTCTGGGTAAGGATTAGAGAGAGTTTTTCACACTATGCTGTTAACAATCTCGAAGTCCGAACCTGTAAGTACCGGACGTTTTATTGCTAACTGTCGTATGCAGGAACTTCTGGCGGCTGTAGCTGTTGGATGCTGTAGCTGGTTGCAGAAAATATGCCAATCCACTATCACATGTTCACACTACATCATCACTATAATTCAACAAAGTCATGATCAACCAAAAGACCTTCAACACTGCTTCTGCTAACTCTGATGCTAAAGATCATGACACCAAATAGTGTGAGCATGTCGGTTCAAAGATCTACACATCACATTGAAACATACCACTGAAAGATGACGTGAAAACACATGGTGGATGATAACTCCAAAGAATCAACAAAGATCATCCAAGACAGAATAAAAAGTCATCTAAAGATTTGCTGCTGCACAATGATCAAGGAAATTGAAGAATCAATGGTTACGAGCTATGAAGTCAAGATACAAGGACGAAGTGCAAGAATTCAGAACATTACTTCCGGGGTGACCTCCCTTAGGGGGAGATTGTTAGGAATATGAATATTCAGCTGAAGACTCGGTCACCCCGAGTACTTATTAGCACATTATAGCTCATAGGATTATCAGTAATATTATTAGTAGATTAGTTATTAATTAGTATTGTGGAGTGGGTCGGGTCTTTACCCTCTGTCAGCTCACTCCACAGCTCGCTAGGGGCACAATATGTTAGAACTATAAATACCCCTTCCCTCTCTTGGGAAGGGTTGGACCTCATTCTCATATTAATCTAATACACATAACTTTCTCTCTCTAAGGTTCCCAACTTCTTTCTCTCTCTAAAACACTTGCTATTCGATCCATAGGTCTAGTCCCAAACGTGTGTTTATTGACTCGTGAATATCCTACAATACGCTTAGGTTACGTCTATCGTAACTAAGATAGAATACAATAGAAAATAGGCTTAGGATGTTTTACGATACGATTTATTTAGCTATAACGGAAATTTATCTTCTGCCTAAATAGGGATGTCATTCCTTGACATTGTCGGGATCTTAACAAGTTCTCATTCCTCTGTATTAATCTTGGTTTGGTTGTGCGTTCCCATCTCCTAGCACATACGCTCTTCCACGGGCACCGTTATTCTGGTCGTCTTTTGATTTCGGGCACCGGCTCTTATAATGCCCTTTCTCACCGTATCCGAAGCAGGTTACGGTTACCGGCTGTAGGTTGGCTCCTGTTGCTCTACAGTCTTTGGTCTGATGTCCAATTCTCTGACACCTTGCGCACTTAACAGTGCACGGACCATAGTGGTGCAACAGGCATTGACTACATGACGGTTTTCTTCCAACATAACCACTCCTCTCAGCAGGTGTGGCGGTATAGGCTTTAGTAGTCTCCAGTCGGTGATTCTGTTGATGGTGGTGGTTGTTGCGATTTTGTTGGTAGTTGTTGTGGTGATGAGTGGTCCTTCTATCATCAAGCTTTCGCTTGTGATCATCACTTCCTTGAGTGGAACTTCGCTTGATTTCACGATCCATTAACTGTTGAGCTATAGTAATCGCCTCTTCCAGTGATTGTGGCTTGGACGCAATCACATTTCCCTCAATGCTTCGAGGTAATCCTTCCGTATATTTCTCCAACATTTTCTCCAAATTAGGCATAATAGTTGGACATAGGAGAGCAAGCTCCTGAAACCTTCTATTGTAGGCCTTTAAGTCTGTTCCTTTCACCACTAACTGGTGAAACTCATCTTCCAGCTTCTTAATCTCAGTACGGGGGCAGTACTTTTTCAACATCTTCTTCTTCAGATCTTCCCAAGTCAGTTGGTGAGCTGCTTCAACACCCATAGTCTGGGTAGTCGAAGTCCACCAAGACAGGGCATCATCCAATAAAGTCCCCGTAGCAAAAGCAACTTTGCAGTCATTGGTACACCCACATCTCACAAAGACTATTTTCGTACGTTCAAACCAACGAGCTAATTCAGTAGCTCCTTCTGTTCCCTTAAAGAAAGTTGGTTTACAGTTCATGAAGTCTTTGTAGGTACACTTGCGAGTATTAGCTGGCTCGCTTTCTCCATTGGGTCGGCTAGTGCTTCCAGTACGAGCAAATTCTGCTGCTTGACTCTCTAGTGCTGCAACGATACTGTCTGCGACAAGCTTTCGGATAGCAGCTTGGGACATGGGTAGTTTGGGGGAAGTGCGAGGCATATTTCTATTAAAACCATAATAAAACATACGTTTATATTTTGTACATGTTAGATTATCAAGGTAAAACTTATGATAATCATAAGGTCATAACATGTCCAAATACTATCATACGCGTAGGTAAGATGATCATCACTGGTCCACATCAACCGATACCATGCACAGCAAAATACAATAGAATCAAGACCACATATAGTCATAAATAACTTGCTAATTTGTTATATATAACAAAATTAGTACAAGCGTCATATTTATGCTACATATCTCATGGTCAAGATATTGTACAAAAGCTGGTAGATATAAATCTGATTTTAGTGGCTACCAGAAACTCTTCTGAGTCAACTTTTCAGTTTGACGATCATGCTGACGAGGATATATATTTATTCTTAATATTTATTTTGCGTATCTCCCACTATTTTCTCCAAAATAGTGATCTTCGTCTGAGCTGTCGTCAGTTCTTCATTTTTCTTCTTCATTTCTTCTCTTTTAACATCTTCAATTCGTCATAGGTATTTCTCGTCTCAGCTGCTCATGACGGTTTTCTGTCTTTTCACGATTCTCGTCCATCTTCTGCTTCATGGTCTCTGAATTTTCAACTCTATATTTTTATATCCTCAGTGCATTCTAGGAGCAGCTTGTCGGGATGACCTAAGCAGTCTCGATTTGTTCTTCTTGCCGTTCTAATTGCGTCAGTAGGGTGAAAATAGTCGGTTGTCGTTCATGTGCTGATTACGGAATTTTCACCCACCTCAAGGACTCATGACGGAGTAGGGATGTCGGGAATAGATAATCGGGGTAAAGTATGATATTGAACGATAATGGTCCTAATTTCTTCACTAAGTTCGAATGGGGCAGATGGGGGATAGAAACTTATAGATGATAGTGGAGGCGGAGGTAAAGACGTAGGAACTGACGGTATATACGTAGGAAAGTGGACGTGGTAGTGGTGAGTAAGGATGTAGGTATAAGCGTGATGTCCGGTACTATCGGAATATTTTCCAATATCCGAGTCCGACATAAGAGGAATAGAATAGGTAGGGGAAGTCAGGGTTCTGTAACCACCCGGGGATTATAAACATCTTACTAGGTAGCTAAATAACTAGAAATAAACACATATAAGTAACGTTCAGTGGCGTTGTGGCACGGAGGACTTTTGGGTTAAGTTTTTGTGAAAATCGGTTATAGTCCAATGTTTGAAAACATTTGGTTCTCTATAACCACAAGCTCTGATACCAATCTGTAACACCCCCGTTTTTCGATATACGCAGCAGAATATAAGTTTGGGGTGCTACTTCATGGTTCACAGTCATGAGTATAGAAAACGACTCGAAAAGAGACGTTTTAAATAAAATTGTTATCATTCATTTATAAATATCAGAGTACATAGGATAGGTCCCAGAGGGAAGTTTCAAAATACGTTATAAAATACATTATTCCTTGAATGATAACAAAGTGGACACTTTTTTTATTAGAAGAAAGTCCACAGCCACTCCGTGCCGAATCATACTTCTAGTTACCTGATATAAACATGCTTAAAAAGTCAACACAAAGGTTGAGTGAATCCATAGCGTTTAACGTTAAATAATCGATTTGAACACAAGCTAAATAGAAAGTAAATCGGTTATATTGCAGTTTATTATATATTGCTCTAAGTCTCATGAATCGCAAGACGTTAACACGATGGACATCATAGTTATAAGCTATGATGTAAATCACTACATAATTAAATGTAGCAATTATGCCCTCGAGTAGGAGTCTGCCTGAACTCTTTATTAAATGATTTCAAATAAAATGCATTGAGTCACTTATCCAACAACACAATGGGATTGTCAATCCAATAGATCTATCCATAATATTCGCGCTCACCCGGAAGTGATTAATGGTTCATGATAAAGGGTCTTTAAATAGGCAACGGTTAAACTTATGCAATATAAAACAGGAAAACGTACAGGAAAATACTTGTGTTCGGTTTAGTAGCATGTATCTCCCCACATATTTAGAAAAAAAATGTAATTAAAAAGTGGGACTATGAACTCACCTGAGCAGTCTGGATAGAAAACAAAATGAAAGAAAGTTGATAAACGTCTCCGGACAAGAAACCTGGGTTGTTATGCCAATATTCAGAAATCAATTTCAGATGATATATGTTTATTTGTTCTTCCCGTTTCGTTGTTTGGTTGTTGATTAAGTATTTGGAATGAGACAACATGAAGTTTCTTCAAAATAAGATTTTATCTTATTATTCTTTCTTATGTTTTTCGTTCGTTTGTCATATTTATCTTTCGTTGGTTTGTTAGTTCGTCAATAAAATAAACGTATTATGTTAATACTGGTTCGAAAATAAAAATAGAACTGAATAAAATATTAGTTAAGAAAAGTTACGTTTTAATCCCTAAGGTTTGGTCCAATGACGGTTTATACCCTGAACTTTTGGAAAATGACAGTTTCTGCCCTTAAGTTTCAAAAATATCACTTTCACCCCTTTTTATTTATTATTGCCAAAAATAACCCTTGTTATAAATTATTTACAAAATCAATCCAAATAACTCTAAATAATTCGTATGAAAATAGTGACTTTGTTAGAGTTTTGGACGCGAATTACTTAATGAAAAATAAATCATTTTGCAAACTTTCACTTCTATGTATAGTTGGCCAGGTCAACTTCAAAATGAACCAAGTCTCGTTATTTTTGAAGTCGGTTTGATGGTCGAAATCTGTTTCAAAAATAGGGTGATCGAACAAGATTTTAATAATAGTCTGGAAAATAAGTTTTAAAACTTGTGATTGAGCAAACCTTAAACACCCATAACTTTTAACTAGTTCGATAAATTTTCAAGATTCTTTCTTCTAAAATAAATTTGCTAGATCACTTTTAGCATGCCAAAACCTTAGAATTTTTAGTGAAGGTCTATGGATCGAAAAATGGGTCAAAAGTAGGGCTGTTGGGTCGACAAGATTAAAAATAAATATCTGAAAATATTCTCTTATCTTAGCGATAAACGGTGAACTTTGGACCTCAATAACTCTTAAATGGTTTGATCATTATCATTGATTCTTTTTCCTAAATTACATTTACTATGTGAACCTTAACATGCCAAAAGGACAAAATTTTTAAATGTCTTACGAGGGTCGAAAACAAGGTTCAAGGTTGGGTGGTTGGTCGATTTTTATTGAAAACTAAATAACTGAAATATTACTTTCTACCTTTAGCGATATGAAGCAATATTTAAGACTAGATATCTTCTAGCTCATTTAACCTTTTTCGATGATTCTTGTTCCTAATTAAAGTTTGCTGGGTGAACTTTATTTATGTCAAAAACCAGAATTTATAGTAAACGTTTGGGGGTTGGTTCATAGGGCGAAAGTTAGGGGTCTGGGCTGTTATTCTGCTCGATATGTACCACAGAACAACAGACCCGCTGGGGTTTTTAAGGGTTTTAAACGTTTTTAATTATGTTGCCATGCATGATAGGATGTTATTACATATATGTTAACATGTCCTTTACGTTTTTGATTTGTTTTAACAAAGTTTCGAATACCTAGGGTGTGTCTATTCTTTCTGGTCGATCAGACATCAAAAAGGAAAAAAGAAAGACTTAATATTTTTGATTAGGGTTCTCTTTAGTGGTTGTATTTTAGTGTTCTTAGTATTATAATAAGTAAATAAACTGAATTTAAAATGTAATTAGAGTACTTACTTAGGGTTGGTTCGACTAGGGTTTTGGATATCGAATAAGTTTGTTTCCTGAACACAACCGATCCTCCTCCTCTTCTAAGCTGGGTAAGGTTTTGTTGAGAGTAAGTTTGGGCTGTGGATCAGTAAGGAATTGGTATGGAATGAGGTTGTATTGGGTAGTTGTCGAATTGGTGAGTGAGTAAAAGGGAGATATATTGGCTGCTATTTATGGGGAAAGGATTAGGGTTTCCAGGTTGTGTGGGAGGGAACATATGGAGATAAGAGGGAACATGTGGAGATAATTTTGGATTAGAAAACTAATGGAGAGGGATGAAACGTGTAGTATGTATTGGAGGAGGGTGATGTGTTTTATTTAGAGACCATACATGTGTTTTACAAGGTGAAGTGGAAGTGAAAGGGACTTAGGAGGGGGCATGTGGACTGATTTTCAGAGATGAAGGAAGGAGAAACATGGCTAGGGGAGATGTATTTTGTGTAGATATTATGTAAGGGTAAACTTAGTTATGTTTTTAGGTTGAAATTCGACTAGGTGATTTAGAGGAGAACCAAATGGGCTTTGAGGAGTGGTATCATGGGTTTATGGAGTGGTACTTTAGGTTTAAGTATTAGTTAGTTTAGTTTTCTTAGAGTTAGTTCATGTATTTAACTATTTAGGAAAATATTTATAATTATTATATATACATAATTTGGATTTTTGAAGAATAAAGGGAAAATTAGTTTAGGCTTATAAGGGTTGTAACATATATTTAATAGAGTTGTATTATGATAAGAAAAATATGGTTTTAACAATTGATTTGTTTATAGAAATGATTTGTTAACTTTTATTATGTTTAAAAGTAAATAAATGGAATTTATAG